>VZRM01004085.1:963-50757 GCA_013397955.1 Grantiella picta | reverse complement strand
GGCCCGCGCGGGGAAGCGCGGGCTCGGTTCGCCTCGCCTCACCGCCCGCCGCCAGCTCCCCTAAGAGGATTGTCTTTCCTTTAATATCCGCGCCGGCTCATCTCCAGCTGCCGCGATCCGCCTTGCTGCGCCCGCCCGGCCGCCCCGGTGTGACAGGCACCGCTGCGTGTGATGACAGGAGCCCGCGGGGGCCGGGGTGCTGGCGCGGCCTTCTCCCTCTTCAGCGGCTGCTGCGGTTTTGGGGACCTTCTCGGGATGTCATGAGGCTGGTCGAACTGTTCTGCAGCTGACAGAGCCTGCTGCTTAGGAAAGTCTGTACCGATTCTAGCGTCGTTGTAGCCTGGAAATGAGCAACGGGCGAAGTCGGGAAGCATTTGCAGGAGTTCCTGGCCAAAGATGAGGGCCTTATTGGCCACTGTTTTGTTCATCTTCATTAATAAAAGCTGATAGGTATAAATGTGCTGCACAAATAGGTCCTGTGTAGTTTGTCTGGTTTCTCAAAACAGGACCACAGAAGATGGTCCAGTTTAAGCCCAGCAGAAAAGCATTTGTGTATGGCTGTATATACAGCAGCTGAGTCTGCTGTTAGTACAGTTCACAGTAAAGCTGTTCCCAGCATGAATTTTGCAGACATAGTTGTCAGTAAGTGTTGCAAGTCATCTGTTTTGAGGGCTAATAAAACCTTTATACCCCTCTAGCATATATCCTGTATTGGTATGCACTTTAGGTAATAGGGCTCTGGAGAATTAAGAGAGATTATTTTATCAGCATATTTCTTTTACTTTACTGCCTATAAATCCCCACTTTTTTTGCCATGCATTGAAATTTGTGGAGTTCCAATGCCATAAAAAATGCAACAATTAATATGCAGAAAAGTCATACATAACTATGTTTTTATTTAAGAATCTAATAGTTGAGACTGTCACAGACTAATGATTAATTTTGCTGTTCAGGTACTCCTGGCTAGCTCCCCAGGTTATAAAGTAGTAGACTTTTCAACACCAAAGTCATGAGGCGTTTCCATTCTTGCAGGTTTGGACTACATATATTTTTAAGTAAAACACATAAATACTCTTCAATAGTTTGAAGAGATCTGATGACTTTATGATGTGAGTTGGCTTGAGTTGGTAGTTGGAGTAAAAGCCTAAAAATACAATTTGATTCCTTATGTCTTTGTCAGTGTGGTTATGATTAACCATCTGTAGAAGCACTGGTGCAAGTCTTAATCATATGTATTGCTTCAAGTTGTGTCTGTTCCAGTGTGGGGCATTGTGCTCAAAGAAATGTGTGGACATACCAGACAGAACACCTTAATGTGAGTACCTCAGGTACCCCGTATCTCTCAAAGGCTGCTCATGCAGCAGGCCCAGAACAGGTGCCTTGAGCCTGATGGGTGCCTTGGGTGCAAATTGAAGATGATGTTGGGCTCTGACAGATGGTCTGCTCTACCTCCACTTTGGTTATCAACCATGCTAACAAGGGGAAAATTTGTCTGGTTTGATTTTCACGTATTGCAGCCAGGCATCTGCCAATTTTGGCCTCATTATGGTATCTGTGGTGGTAATTTCTTATGTCAGTGGCCTAAAAGAGGCTTCTTTACAGGATTATTTACAAGATGTTAGTGGCTGTACAGAGAGTAGGTCACAGTACCGTGTAGCTCTGTATTGTTGCCTCCTCCTTCCTGATGCACATGCTGTTATTGCATGAGCTGTGCACATCTACTCTTTTATATCTACATTTCTGGTTAGCTTTGAGTACCTTTATGTCTATACAACATAAAATCATTCATTATTTTTGCTAAAACTTTACTCAAAAAAAAAAGTCCTCAAATGGGAGTGATTGAGTTTTGTTTATTTGTTTTAGGTACTTTATGACAACAAGTAAATTTTATCTAGGAGTTGAAAATGTATGATTTGTCTGATTCCTGATGGTGTGAATAGGATGGCATTATGACAGATGAGTAATATCAGACTGGCTTAAAGAGATTTTAAATACATTGAGTTGTTTTATCTTGATGCCTCTATTGCATTTGTGCACTTTGGTTTACTGAATGTGTCCTTATGGATTAATCAATGTTTTTATAAAACTTTTTTGCATGGTTTATCTATTATTTGTTATTGGTGAAACATATGTATTAAAAACATGGAATGGCTCTAAAACATAAACATTCATTTTGGATTTCAGTAAAGCTTTTGATACTGTCTCTCACAGGATCCTTGTGGATAAAATGTCCAGCACACAGCTGGATAAACACATCATGCAGTGGGTGAGCAACTGGCTCACAGATCGCTGTCAAAGGGTTACAGTTGATGGTGTGACAGACTGGTGACCTGTCACTTGTGGGGTTCCACAGGGCTTCATCCTCGGTCCTGTGCTCTTCAACATCTTCAAAAATTACTTGGATGTAGGACTGCAAGGGATACTAAGCAAGTTCACAGATGATAAAAAACTGGGAGGGGCTGTTGACTCCCTTGGAGGTGGAGAGGCCCTGCAGAGAGACCTCAACAAATCAGAGGACTGGACAAGCACCAACCATATGAAGCCTAACAGGGGAAAGTGCTGGATTCTGCATCGGGGATGGGGCAACCCTGGATGTAAGAACAGATGGGAACAAGCTGCTGGAGAGCAGCACCATGGAAAGGGACCTGGGGGTCCTGGTTGGTGGCAGGCTGAATAGGAGTCAGCAGTGCCCTGGCAGCCAGGAGGGCCAGCCATCTCACAGGGGGCATCAGGCACAGCATCACCAGCTGGGCAAGGGAGGGGATTGTCTTGCTCTGCTCTGCACTGGGGCAGCCTCACCTTGAGCCCTGTGTGCAGTTTTGGGTGCCCCAATAGAAGGATAATACAAAGCTGTTAGAGAGCATCCAACAGCTCGAATAGAATAGAATAGTTCAGCTGGAAGAGACCTACAGTGACCATCTAGTCCCACTGCCTGACCACTTCAGGGCTGACCAAAGTTAAAGTGTGGCTTTAAGGACACTGAGCAAATGCCTCTTCAGCACTGACAGGCATGGGGCATTGACCATGTCTCCAAGAAGCCTGTTTCAGGTTTTTTTGACCCTCTGGGTCATGTTTCCTCATGTCAAGTCTGAATTTTCCCTGATGGATGCAACTTTGAGCCATTCCCCATGTGTTTTGGCACTGGGAGACAAAGAAGAGCTCAACACCTTCCTCTCTACTTCCTCTCCTTAGGAAGCTGTAGGCGGAAGTGAGATCACCCCTCAGCCTCCTCCTCTCCAACCCAGATAAGCCCACTGCCCTCAGATGCTCCTCAGAGCACATTCCTGCCAGCCCCTCGCCCTGCTTTGGTGCCCTTCTCAGGACACATTCAAGTACCTTCCCATCCTTTACAAATGGTGGGGCCCAGAACTGCACACAGCAGTCGAGGTGAGGCTGCACCAGTGCTGAACTCAGTGGGATAATCGCCTCTCTGGGCTGGCTGGTGATGCTGTGTTTGACTCACCCCAGGATGAGGTCTGCTCTCCTGGCTGCCAAGGCACACACACACTGCTGATCCCATTGAGCTTCCTGCCAACCAGCACTCCCAGACCCTTTCTGCAGGGCTGCTCTCCAGCCATGCCTCTCCCAGTTCAGACTCATGTCTGGAATTACTCCATCCCAGGTGCAGAATCCAGCATTTGGTTGGCCTTGCTCAGTTTCATGTCATTGGTGATTGCTCAATACTCCAATCAATCCAGATCCCTCTGCAAGGCAAAGCCTCTAGTCCCATGGGAGAGTCAGCAGCACTTCCCAGTTTAGTATCATCACCAAACTATTTGTGCATTCAACCGCAGCCTCCAGATCATTGATAACAAGACTGGACAGAACTGAGCCCTGAGGAACACCACTGGTAACTGGTCACCAGCCAGATGTTGTCCTGTTCCCTGCAACAATTTGAGCCCTGCTCTTCAACCAATTCTTTACCCAGTGCACTGCATACCTGCTTATTCCACTGTTGGACAACTTGTCAGGAAGGAAGCTTTGAGGGACCATATCAAAAGCCTTTCTGAACCCCAGAAAAACTACATTCACTGTCTTCCCCTCATCCAGGCAGGTGACCTTATTGTAGAAAGATATCAAATTAGTGAAATAGGACTTTCCTTTTGTGAACCCATGTTGACTGTGTCTGATGGCTGTGTCTGATTGTTTTTGGATGTCTTTTAGTAGAACCCCAGTGTGATTTTCTCCGTAATTTTTTCCAGGTACTGAGGTTAGACTACTAGGTCTGTAGTTTCCTTGGTTTTCTGTCTTGCCTTTCTTGTAAACTGGTGTAGCATGGGCTAATTTCCAGTTGGTGGGGCCTCCCAAGAACTTTTGTAGATGATTGGGAGTGTTCCCATTGTTAGCATGGAAAACATGTAATCACAGAATGATTACATGCAGGTGCTTTTTTATTGAGCTCAGGAAGCCAGGGGTAAGATGTACCCAAATCTGACTTCAAAATGGATTTGAAGCGAATACATTTTATACTCTTCCCTTACATAAGAGTTGTATAATCATATGTTAATCATCAACTTAATATTGTTCCATTGTTTTCCCTCAAGTGTGACTTAAGCCACCTCTTCCCGCAGTATTTCTGATTTATTTCATAGGTGTGAATCCACATGATTTAGCTAAAACAATTCCTGATATTTTCTGAACAATCTTCATGTTCATGTCACCATGAACTTGTACATGCAGGTCCCCAGGTGCAGTTTCACATGATTTGCAGTAATTACATTACCTACCCCCATTCCCAAGGCCTACTTCTAGCTATCCTGATTTTAGAAACATTTTAACCCTATGTTAACACTATTGTAACATCTGCTAGCTCCCACAGTACTCTGGGGTGAATTCCATCAGATCCAATGGACTTACTAATAGTCAACTGGTAGCAATTGTTCCCTTTCAATTTCAATGTCCATAAATGGAAAGCCAGTGCTCCCACAGTCATGGTTCTCTGAGAATTGAGCAACCCAAGGTAGCAACATGGACGTTAGCTCTATTACAGGGAGTGGACAGTTCTTATGGGTGGTCTCTGAGCTACAGGGTTGGTTTCGTCCATGACCTGAGAGAAAAGTAACAGCATGAGGTTTGTTCTTGGAAGCCAAGTGGCACAGGGTCTGTCAGGGAAGCTCAGCAGCTGTGCCCGGTGTATGGCAACTGAGAGCCAGGACAGCATTCCAGAGGCCTTCCTCCAAAGCATGCTGGGTGGAGGGCTGGTGGCTGGTCTGTGGCAAGTAGGGCTGTGCATGGGGGACTGTTGTGAATGGAGACAGAGGGTTGATAGATTTTTGCCGGTTGTCTTGGCCTGTGACAACTAGCAATTAACCTCTTTAGAGGGACCAGCACCCCCAGACCCAGTCTCGTTTGCAAGTTCTTTTAATGGCAGCCAATTAAGTCTAATATAAAATGGATTACTGTTTATTAGACACAAGAGATAACGGAACAAGGAGCCAAACAACTTATATACTACACAATATATGAAACTACTAATAGCTAAACAAATTATATATTGCCCAAAATAGGGAAACTACAAGTAGCTAAGAATGCAGTGTGCAAAAGGTACCTATTTTATTGCTAGCAAAGAAGAATACAATTTAGGAAACCAATGACTTTACCAAAATTCAATTTTGGTGCTGGGATACATCAACTCCTCCCTCAATCCTGCAAAAAGTTACCACAGAGTTGCATCCAGACTGGGGAGAGACTTTTCTCACGCTCCAGGGTCCCTGTAGAAAAGCTTCTACCTTTGTGAAAACCCGTGAGATTTTTATAGGATAAAAGTGTGCCTTGCTTGGTCAGCAAGTATAGTTTTGTTTGTCTTTTCACATCCTCTCTTCATTCCAAAATATGAATTAAGGTTAGATGTTGTAGACTTTCGGGTGCTAAGAGATAACCCGTGCCAGGCTGTTGACCCCATGGAGTTATCTATCTTCTGCCACCGAGCAGAAGGAGAGAGGGGAGGGAGGAGGGAACATCCTGCCACAGGGACCCCATCGCCTCATGTCACAGTGTCACCACCCTGGCAGGTTGGGATGAAAGGGAACATCCTCTTGTGTCCCCCTGTCAAAGCTGGCCTGATGCCAGCTCACAGAGATCCAAAAGGAGGTCCTTGAGGAGATGGTGGAATTACTTGGAGGAGGCTAAGGGAGGAAAACTGGAGGCAAGACCAACTCTCAGTAGCACTCAGTCTTTGGGGAATAGATGCAAGGCCTTCAAATGAGAAGAACCAAGCCCTGGAGGTGCCTGAGGTGGTCAGGCCTTTTCAGCTGGATAGTACAGGAAAGTTCAAGTGAACACTTTGAGGAGCACTGCAGAGCCCTGTCCTCAGCCCCTTGTGGAGCCAGGGGCAACTGCTGTAAGAAATAGGATGCAGAGATATTGTCAGGGATCCTAGGGCTTTTTAACAGGCCCTGGTGCCCTGCCAGGAATCTTGACCCTCAGGCCGATCAGGCTGAGGACATTTGGCCACTCTTGGAAGCACCTGAGATGGCTTTAGGTTGAGGGAGAATAGAGTTTAGGCAAATCCTGGAAGGCATGACCATACTGTGGGATGAGGAGTGAGGCCTTGCTCACATGTTTAGGGAATAGCTGATCACCAGCAATGGCATCAGGGGGGACTTTTCCCTTTGGGCAGATTGGCACTGGTCCATGGGGGGATGGTGGGGGTTGGGGATGGGTTGTATTCCTCTGCAGCACTGAGCATGACCACTGCTCAGGGCTCCTTCAGTCCCTTTTGGCTGGGTTGCTGCCTGCTGCTCATGCCCCATGAATATGACCTGTCATGCCCTGCAGCTGTGGGCAGGAAGGTTTCCAGACTCCCAGGGTGGACCCAAGGGTGGTGCCTTGTCCTCAGTTGCACTGGGCACAGCCCCTGCTCAAGGCCCTTCTGGACCCCTGCAGCTCCGTTCTTGCTTGCTGCCCTCACACCTCCAGAGCACCATTCGTGCTCTGGCTCTCTCTGACTCTCTTGCCCATTGCAAGCTTTGAGTCAGGGTGAGCTCTGCTCTTCCCTTGGCTCCATTTCCCCAGGGCTTCTTGTTTGTTCAAAACAGCGTGTGCTTGGAAGGGCTCCAGGCTTGCTTCCCCATTCAGAGCTTACACTTTTTTCTCCTGTCTGCAACACAAGCACAGGGCAGGCAGGAGAGTGCTTTTCATGCATCCCTGGCCTGGAAGCACAGCAACGAAGCAAGTTTTGGAAGGCAAGATTGTGTCTGTCATAGATATGTGTCATGCTTTGGAAAATACATCATGGTACCACACACTTTTTATTCTTACCTATATTGCTTCTGCTGTTTTCTGTAGCTCTGTCACTTGCCTTTTCCAGACTGCAAAGGATGTATTTTTAAGCTAAAGTAAGAAATGCATCAGCCTGCTCCTGGATACACATGCACATTGTGTTAGTGCTTGTGAGCATCATCTCTGAAACAGATGGAGAAACATACAAGTTAAAATAATATCCTGCTTCCAGTTATAACCTATGTGTTATGTCTCCATGGAAGTGTTTTTTGGAGCTGAAAACCCCCTGGTGTGTCAGACGAATAACAGTCTCATCATTATTTGACTCGTGGTGAGTACAGGGTATGGAATAGAAAAGAACAGTTACACCACATTAAACCCAGAGCTCTGCATGACAAGAGGGTTCAACCCAGCTCTGAGGGCTCCAGCCTGGAGAGCAGCTCTCTGCAGCGCAGGTCCCAGACCCACCCAGGAGACAGGAGCAGAGAGGGGCACACCTACAGCAGGGCACAGGCAGGAACTGAAGGTCGCAGGCTGAGCTGGGACACAGCCCCATGGCCCTTGGCAGGAGATGAGGGGTGGAGGTCCCAGGGGTGGCCAGTCCCAGCCACTGAGGCCTGTGAGCACCCCCAGGACCCTGCTAGGACTTGACTTCAGTGCTCATGTGCTCTCCTTCAGACACTGGTGGTTGGACACTTTGGAGCCAGAGTATTGGGCCAGATGGACCTTCCCTCTGAGGGAGTGCTGCTGTTCTCAGGCTGTGGTGTTTTAGCATGTTTCTGCAAGGGAGTCAGCTCATGCAGTTCTAAAAATGAGTACAATCCACTTGGAAATCTACAGGTATTGCTCATCTCTTGAGACATTTGCAACCATTTAGAGGAGAAGCACATCCTGCACCTGACTGAGGGCTTGATCTTTGAGCCTCGCAACTGTCAGTGACGTGGGGTTTTGCCATCCTGTGAAAACCCATCTCAGCTGAACACTGATGAGTTTAAAAAAACCCCATCACACGTGCTTTTTGCAAATTTGTGCAGATGGTTCCATTATCTTGAAATGATCCACGGCTCTCACCCCCTTCAGAAGGTACAAGCCTCCTTCCCTCCAGGTGACAGAGCCAATGCCTATGCTGGGAGATGGTTATGGGTATTCAGTGCCTTCTGCTAGTGCAGGGCTGGGAAGAATTGTCATCAGAGATTTCCCCAGTGTGTACAGGTAGGGAAAACAGCAGGTAGGAGAAAGAATATATTTGAATAGAATAGAATAGTTCTGTTTAAAGAGACCTACAATAATCATCCAGTCCCACTACCTTATCACTTCAGGGCTGACCAAAAGCAAAAGCATGGCTTTAAGGGCACTGTCCAAATGCCTCTTCAGCACTGACAGACATGGGTCATTTACCACCTCTCCAGGAGGTCTGTTTCAGGGTTTGATGCCCTCTCATAATAAATCCAGCTGGTGCTGTCACAACACTTTCGAAACTCAGTTTCAGTAAGGCTTTTTTCTGAGCATTTCTTGTGTAGCTTCTGAAAATCCAACTAATGTGGTTTTTGATATTTAACTTCTAAGTCAGTAATATATGTGGTTTCATCTGAAAGTTAAACCAGTACATACTCCTGTTTATGAGAACTTTTGAGGGTTTAAAATGTTTTAAAGGAGGAGATTCTATAAAGGGAAACAATAAACTTCTATCTGGAAGGGAATTTTGTGGTTCTGTACAAGTTCTGTTCTGTAACTGATGATGTCTGCTTTGAGGCAGGAGACATGTATGTGCAAGAATATACTTGTGAAGGGCAGGTTACATGTACTATACCTGTGCTGACCTGCTTGCAATGTGATGACATGGTTCTAGCAGCCTCGGGTTCATAAGAGCAAACTATGTCTAATGATTTAAAATGTTGGTCCCACAGATATTATAAAATCTATTATACTGAAGTCATTACAGTATTATGAGAGGCCTCAACATTTGGGGTCCTACTGGCACAAGCACACAATGATGAGGCAACTTCCCCTCTGAAGAGCTAATTCTTAATCTCTGAGTTTATAAACAAATCTAATTACAAGTCAATAATTTCTCATGTGAATGGTATGGTCTAAGCTATGCAGATTATATTTTTCTGTCTTCAGGTTCAAGTGTAAGGAAAACTTGAATTTCCTTTTTTTAAAGGACTTTTTTTAAAATAAAAATTGTAGAAATTATGGAGTGCAAGTGGTCTTGTGGCCCATTCTACTAAATGAAGGTGGAATCAGCTGTACTTGAAATTAATCCTCAGGAATGATTTTCTTGCCAGCCTTTTTAAGTTTGTAATGGTGGAGATTTTGCAGCTTCCCTAAATTGATCTATACCTTTGCTTAGGCTCCTCCAGTCAGAGAGTTCTCTTCTCATAGAATGTAAGTGTCTTTTTTTGTAGTTCAGGTCCTTTGTTCCCCATTCTAGCTTTCCTTGTAGAGGAGTGTGTTCTTTCTTCTTGCCTCAAAATTAGAAGTGGTTTTCCTCTTTTGTCAGCATTCCCTATGATCTAACTGGAGTTCTCATATGACCCTCCCAATCACGTGAAACAGTAGCTCTTATTAAAATATTGATTGCTTTCACTTGTTTTAGTTTCTGATGTACAGACTAAAAGGTATAGGTAGATTTTGGTTGTCTGGGTGCGAAGCATGGAAGAAAGGGGAGAGAAAACCCCCCAGGCTCCTTCCTATTAGATTCTCATATGAAATTTTCCCTGCTTTAGGGAAAGGAAAGGTAATCTGTTTCTCCTTTTCCAGTTTTCTCCCTAAAAGGAATATTAACCATGATCCTGTAAGTTGCTATATAATACACTGTTCCTCATTTTCACTTAGTTTCCACAAGTGAAGGAAGTGGTGATTCTTAAGTTTTATGGGGATTCATAGCTCTGTGTTCACTGGCCAAAGCATTATTAGTATCAAGGTGGCCTCATCCTCTGTTCTTGCTTCACAGTTTCATTTTTTCTCTTTTATTCTTTCCCATTTCCTTTTTAGTCCTTTAGCATGGGTCCATTCCTCTACTGTTCTCTCTACACTTCACTTAAACTGTCTCTTTAAAATAAAATAAAATAAATTTTTAAAAAACCTACTGGTAATTTGTTGGGTTTGGGTCTGGACTGCCTTCTTCACTACATTTTGCCCCTCCTAGCAGATCGTCTATCTGGCATTGTTACATTATCTAAGATCTAATGTTTCTGACCCAAGGACTGCCCAGTGGCAGCTGTCAGTGGTCTGCAGCCACTCCACAGTGCATGCCTCTTGTGGCACTACTAACAGTGTGACTTTATGGGCACACGGAGGAGAGATATTAGGGTGGTGATAACCTGTGTATCTGAAAAATGCTGGAATTTCTGGTCTGGATTGATCACCAGTGCCTGCCTCCTAGATTAGGATGTGCTGCTGGACCCTGGCACAACCAGTTGTAGATAGTGAGGGTGAGAGAGCAGTTACTGAGGACAGGAAAGGAGAGTACACATTGCTTTTCACTTCAGTGCCCCAAATTTTATGCACTGGCTAGCAGGAGCAGTGAAGAAAACTGCCCAGCATCTGTCATAGCAGGACATTTCAGTGGGGATAAATGGCAGAGAAAAGCAGTGTAAATATAAGGTGGGGAGAGCATGGAGGGGACCACAGCATGCTTGTGCCCACCTTTCCTGCAACACACTTGTCCAGACTTTGGGGAGCTTCTCTTACTGGCTTGCCAAGGAAGTGTGGGATGACAGACAGTAAGTATTGTGACCTTGGGACAAAAAAAAAATAAAGGGTGAAAGATGTCCTTTAACATGTTTTTTGCAGTTGCCTACATTAATAGAACTGTAGCTCCTTGAAGTCTCCTGAAGACGGGAGGGGGATTGTTCACCTGCCTAAAATATACACGGGGGATTCACCCCCACCAAAACCGTGATCAGGCAGCAGTCGCTGCCTGCTGTGCCAGTACATTCACTCACCTCAGGGATTGCACAGTGCGGGGAGGAGTTGAAGGTTGCTCTGCTGCTTCAATACAGAAGTAGTTTTCCCTAGGGAATGGCAGGTTTGGTTCACTGGGCTCTGCTGCAAACTCAGCTGCTTGGAGCCTCCAATCCAGAGTGTTTCAAGTGCTGGCTCACTCTTCCCTAAATGTTCTGCAGCATTAGCGTCGGTGCTGTGCAACACTGCATCTTTGCTGTTCTTGAACACAAAATTATTTATTCCAGACTTGATGAGTAGCTAGTTAGTCAGTAATTATCAGAATGATAAACCAATGGCCAGTTTGGGAAAGTAATTGTGTCATGTTTGGTCCTGTTGAGTCTCTGCTAATTGGAGTTTTTTAATGTGTTTAAGAGGGCATGGTAAAACTTAGGCTGCAGTAAAGACACCTGTAACACATTTCTGCCTGTGCTGTGAGAAAGCTAAGCGGGAAATAGCCTGTTCTTCTTCCTGGCTGCTCTGCCTTTCTTTCTGTTGTCTCAATAATTATTCTTCATTATCTGTAAGATATTAGCACCTGTGAGATTCTGCAGAATTGCGGACAAAACCAATTACTGGTCAGTAGTGGTGTGGGCAAGCACTTAGTTGGTAAAATCCTGTTTAGACATTTTCTCAGAATGTTGGTGGGCCTTTCAGAGGCCTTTCAGTGGACAGAGGCACAAAAAAGTCAGGCACTGCACCACACTGCAAGGCTCTGGTCTCAGACTCTCAGTGCCCTGCTACTACTTCTTACTATTGTGCTTTCTTTTTCTCATCCCCTATTTTTTGACAAAAAGCTCCTGCTTACTCCTGGAGAAGATCCTCTGCTTTATTCTCCGTGTCTCTATGGCAAATTAATTCCTTTAATGCTCCCTGGAAGTCTCAGTTTTCTCACTTCCTTGTACCCACAATATTGCTATATCTGTGGTTTGTAGTGATACAGAGGCCAGTGCTACAGACTGTGAACTGCAGTCAATCCTCTTTATCTATGATATAAAAGAGGAGAGTGTGTACACATGAGCCTGCACATGCTTGAAAGACACTGACTATCCTGCTTTCCCCAGATGAAATTGAAAAACATGCTAGGAGTAGGTGGATGTTTTATTGTTAATGAAGTAGGGGTTTGAGAAAATCAAAATTGCTAAAGAACACAGATAATCTGAATTTCCTTTGTAGAGTGTCATCCTTGGTAAGCATTTAGTTGTGTTTTTACAGAAGTATATGGTAGTAGCAGAGATAGGTGGTGGTCTGTAGTGCCATGAGAGCACAGTTATTTTTACTGATGATTCATGCTTTATGTCTCACCAAAGCCCAGTTAAATGACCCACATGTACGAGGGTTAATACATATTAAGCACAAAGTAGAAGGAGATGAAACACTGCATACAGAGAAGCAGCTTGATTAAATAAAGGCAATCTATTTTTTGTGGTGAATAATCAGTCTTTGAGATCTGAAAAATGACACTGATTTTTCACATAAAATGCATATATTAGTCTTACATTCAAGAAGTTTAAAGGCTTATTTGCATGCAGGACATGTAGAGGAATAAATTAAAATATTATATTCCTTTTAAACCTTTACAGATCTGTGTGTGGATGCTGTTGCTTATATTTAAACTAGGCTTCCTGTTGTTCAGCTTGCTATTGTAACCTAAATCCTTGTTAGTTTATGTGAGTGTTATCTTTTCACACTGGAATAGACACTATGCAGTTTGGATGAAGTTTTTAAATAGAGAAGAGACACTGCTGAAATGGATCTGCTGAGAGCATGGAATTTGGGGTTTTTTTTCCAAAATAATGTTGCCAGTAATTTTAACTATAGGACAAATTCTAGTCCTGTAAAAACCATAAGGAAGGGTTAATGAGGATACTCAGGAAAGAATTTAATTGATTGCCTCATGTTTTTCAAGTCTATACTAACCACATTCTTATCACAGGGGAGACAGAAGCTGTGGATCAAAGGCAGAACACAGAGGAGGCAGAAGCAAAAGAAAAGTTTATGAGTATACTGAGGCCTGAAGAGAGGCAGGTGCATGGCTCAGTCTAAAGGCAGATTGGTCTGGGGCAGGCTTAGGGCAGGCGTTTCCATGGCTGACCTTGCTCAGGAGAGAAACTCATAATGAAAAAAGTGCACGGTAGTAACTGAAGACAGGCAAAGGATGGTTGGCTGCTGCAACCACAGTATAGTTACTGCAGGACAATTCAGTAAATGGTATAGAAGTGGATTTGTTCTATGTGAAGCAGCAAGTGGAAAACAAGCACAACAGAATATGGGTAATGTCCAGAAGATGGCTAACTGAAGGCCAAAAACCAAGCTGTGGTTTTGGAGATGTCACATGAATTCGTAATATGAAATTTGGATTTAAAGAAATGTGGAAGTCTAATAGTGTAAGGAAATTACTTTGATTTTAAAGAATAGCACAGACCTCCTTCTAGTGGTTTCTGGATTAATTAGTAAAGAAATTAATATACTCCTTATGATGTGACAGTCTTGCAAACTGCCAAAATGTGATTTTATTGATAGTACATCTCTAAATATTGTTTTGTTTAATTCTCAGGCAAAATGTTCAGGCAGAGTTAGTATCAGGACAGTTGTATCTTCATGTTTGTTGACTTTCCTCTTCCTTCCTTGTCTCTCTTCCCCTTATTCTGTCATCCTTTCTTTGCTGCTTGCTTTTTCCCTTTCTCTCGTGTACATAGAACCAAACAAGTTGTTGCAGATATAACCACCAAAGCCATTTAGAAAATTATTTTGCTTCTGTTACTTGATAGGTGAGCCCAGCTGCACCCTTTAGATTTAGAAGAGCACATAATTTTTTTATCCCTAACCTAATGCTTTTGTGCACAAAGACTTTAGGGCCAGTCTGGTTTGATGCATGACAACGAAGTTGCTAACAGTTACAAATCGGAGACATGTAAAAGTCTTACTCTTGATATGGGCACATGGTCAGGCTGAGCATCCGTTGAAGTGAGAGTAGTCATTGGAATCATTGGGAAACTTTAACTGAACACTGGTCTGTCAAGAGGTGTTGGTTGCGATAGAAAGCTGGTAGATAAGCAATATTTGGTTAAGATAAAAAGCTGCTAGCTAAGTTCCCTGCTTTTACTACATTTGCTCTGAGGATCTGTCTGTCCTGAATGGGATGCACATAGACTTTTCTTTGTAGGTCTTGTCCCACAAAATGCAACATCTGTCTGAAGTTCTAGTGAAACATTCCATGTCCTTTACAATGACTTTTTCCGTATTACCTAGGTACTAAGATTTAAAAAAAAGAGTCTTTCACATAATTTTATGCCAATATGGAGAGTAAACACACTAGTTTAATATAAATTGAACCCAAACAGATGGTTGAATAACTGTTTGATGCTATGAGAACTAAAGGACTCAGCCTTAAAGCACATGTAATTTATTAAACCATGAAGAAGCTTTGCATGATACCCCAAGATAGTGCTTATATACGACTAAAGTCAGAATGAAAGTCAGACAGAACGGTTAACAAAAGTCAGTGTCTCAAGATATGAATTCTAAATTTTAGTGGTGCTACATATGACTTTTAGAGATCTGATCCTACTCATGCTAATTTTATTTGCAGCAGGATGAGGCTCTGCAGGTTAAATATAACAGAGTTCACTGTGTTAACTAATACTACATATACCTCTGTCCTGGCTCTGCACAGGACTGGACTTAAATTGTAGCTCATTGTATAGCTTTCTGCAAATACCCATATAGGTATAGTGGTGTGCATACATATGTTCTGAGGCAAGAGGAATTTTTACTCTGAGGATGTAAGAAGACATGTTGTGGCATCTTGAGTTTTAAGCTGGGGTGTCTCCTTGCTTTTGAGAGAGTTTGCCTGGCTATGCCAGCAGCAAATCTATTCTGGAATCATAAATTTCTTGGTTGACCTTCTCTGTTTGACCTACCCATGGCCTGAATAAATCAATACTTTAATTTGCTGACTCTGTGAATTTTGTAGCTAATTATAACTCTTTCAGCAAATTTGAGTAAAGCTGCAAGCTACTGCATCCATCTGAGAGGAGATGCCTGACATTGACTTGTGCAAATGTTTTGCAAGGGTTCACTTGTTCAAGCCTTTTTCTTGCTCCCCTTGCAACAACCACCTTGCACAAATACAGAGGGCTTAATAGATAAGTCTGACAATGGTTTTAATCTCGCTAATTTTTCCTTGCCTGTTTGTACCAATCAATTGATGGTACTTAATACGTCCATGCTGTTTGATTGCTTCCTTTTCTTTTAGTGCACATCAGCACTTTATCTGTTCCACTTCCCTTGAGTCCTGGCTGAAGGTGTGCAATATTTAGGCTAGATACCAGCTTAAAAGACAGTCTTTCTTCCTCTCCTTTGCTTTCTTTTCAGAATAAATGTTAACTATTTACTGTGATTTATTCAATTAAAAGCAATAGAAAACCCACAAAACCTCCCAGCATTGTCACAAGATTCAGAACAGAACAGTGTACCAGGCTGGTTTCTTCATATTTTGGGAAAAAAAGTAATGTTTTAATTTTACAGCGTTTTTTAATTTTACAAAATACATTGGCTTTTTAAAAATGAGACCAATTAGTTTCTCCTCCTTTCCCTTTGATGAGCATTTCTCAGTGTATACCTAAATCGCTATAAAGTCCTCATTCGCACTCCTGCCTCTTCCTTTTGTTTTCATTCAGACAAGCAACTGATCCTTTATTTCAGAACAGAGTAGAATGTAGAATAAAATATGTTGGAAGAGAACAGTGGATGCTGACTCATCTACGTCCAACTCAGAGCAGGGACAATGTCAAAGCTAGGTTTGGTTGCTAAAGGCTATGTCCAGCTGTGTCTTTACTGTCTCCAAGGTTGGAGGTTGCCCAGTCTCTGAGGATTCTATTGCAGCATTTCACCATCTCATGGTGGTTTGTTTTATGGTCTCATATCTGCTCAAAATTTCCCTTATTGCAGCTTATGAGTGTTGCTCTATCCCCTTCTCCTGTGAGCCTCTGAGAAGGGCTTGGATCAGTCTTCTCTGTAATGACTAGTTAGTATTTAGGAATAGGAAACAGGTTTCCTTCCCTCATCTTTGTCCTTTCCTGGCTGATGAAGCCCAACTCCCTTCCCATGCCCAGTGCTCCAGCCCACTGAGCATTTCAGTGGTCTTCTGCTGGCTTCCTTCTAGTATTCCCGTGTCTTTCTTTCACTGGGCAGTCCAGAAGTGGAAGCAACAGCACTCTCAGTGCAGGCTCAGGAGCTCCAAACAGTGAATAAGAATTGTTGCCATTGACCCATGTCTACCCTGCAGTTCTGATTTTAGTCCTTGTGAGGGAGCACATGATTCTCAGGGCATGATCCTCAGAAGTGGAGAACAGCAGCAGTTTTCCTTGGCTGGAAGAACTGAGAGCAAGGATAGGCAAACATGGAGGAGGGGAAAAAGCTACTGGGTACCTCATTACCTCTTGGTCATTCACGGTTTTAGGGATGACTTCCTGAGAAAGACCCCTGAAAAGCCTAAATGAAATTCAGGGTCTGGTCTGCCCCTTTGCCAGCTTTTGGCTCAGTTATGCCAGTTCTCTGGAATAATTTTAGGACAACAGAAATTAATTTTGTTCAGCTAATACTGGTTTTGGGTTTAGCCTTTTTGGGGTTTTTTTTGTCTTTTATTTTCTCTTGGGTTTTTTGTTGGAGTTTTTGTTTGCTTGTTTGTTTGTTTTATAGCATGTCAGTTCATCTCCACAACAGCTTTTGCTTAATCAGTGCCTGAGTTGGTCCTTTTTTATTAATGACTTCATGAACAGTTATATTGAGAAACAAGGCAATAGCAATGCCTCTGTGGAAAAGGGCAGGATTCAGACCCAGACCTCCTTATTAGTCAGCCTGCAGGCACAATTAGTGGAGGGACCAAATGGGGTGGGTCAGTAAATACTGGAACCCTGCTTTGCACACTGACTAAGAAAACTTAGGAATTCCTTCAACATATTTGTGGCATCTATAAACTTGGTGATGTCTGTGGTCTCATAAGGTTTCTGGAGAGTCTAATAACAAGAAGTAGCATCCTTGCACATAGGATATACCAGGTGGAAATGTTATTGTTTCCCATGGCAGGGAGAAAAGGCTTCTTTTTCCACACAGACATACTTTATATGGAGAGCTAGAGATTTTTTACATTTTATTTGAAATTTTCTGGAAGCATTTACTGTTCGGGAATAATTTTAGGCTAGACTTTTTCTATTTGTACTGTATGGCTGATGGATAAGTATAAGCTGTAGTGATGTATTCAGCTCAGGAGCACACACCTTCCTGCCTGGAAACTCTGGGTCCAGAAGAGTGTTTCTTTACATCTTGCCCTTACCTGCTGTGATGCTAAGTTTCTGCTATGAAAACCTTCCCTGTGTATGTTATATATCAAAATTAGTAATTTGAAGGTAATGTGGTGCAACCTGAAATGGAAATACAAGGGTATATTCTCAGGTGCTGTAAGCTCATGTCAGCTTACTGGCTTCACTAGATTTATGGTGGTTATCTTACACCAGGTGAAAACCTGGCCAACTGCTGGTGACTCTACCTGCATTAAGTGTAATGTTCTTGCTCAGCAGCTTCTGTGCCCTGAAAGAGTCCCATGGACATGTGGAGCCTTGTTGAAAATTTGTTTAAGCATCACACATGCAAATACAGCATGTACCATTATACGTATGATCTGCTTACCTGCTTTCTAAGTATTATACTGCCTTGAGAGATAGAAAAAGATGTTCAGTTATTTGGGGCAAGCACTGTTCCTGATTCCAAAAGCATTGGGTGAAAAAAAAGGGAAATGCAAAAAGTAGGCATCCAAACTAAAATTTTAGTTGTTTCAGGGTAATTCACAAAGTCAAATCTGAGTAAAGACTTTGGAAACATTTTTATCCATCTCTCATGTGTGGCTACCACTACTTGCGTTATTTTCTTCTTACCCGTGTGGACCCTGGGCCATCTCTTCATTGGCTTCTTTGTTGACAGGGCATCTACAATATTTAATGCAGTTGCCATGGTACTTGATACATAGTTGATTATATTTTACAGTATGGCAGTGGATTGCATGTTACTTCAGCCCTCTAAGGAGGGAGTGTTACCTGAAATTGTCATATAGGGAAGTCTAGCTGCTATTGATATACCTGTAGTCTCATAGAGAAATCTTGTCTAGAAAGGACCAGCCTCAGGAAAGGCTCCAGACCATGAGCAAGGATGAACCTGAGGCAGCAAAAATTCATATTGCTCTGGTTTCTTACATGGGTCCCAAGCATAGCCTTAGTAAGATGTCCTTTGCTTCAACTAAGAAATAATAAATCATAATATTAAAAAAAACCAAACCAAAACAAAACAAACAAGTTTTGCTCACATCAGATTAGTTTAAAGCTAGGTGCAAACTGAAGAGTTTGGCTGAAGCGAGACTTTATTGCTCACAATATGTTTGTCTTTAAGAGGATCTTGATGCTGGAGCAAACACATGCCAAAGACATTAGGAGGCTTGAACTTCCCCCTCCACCATTCTCTTTCGACAGATAGTATAACTTCATGTTTAATAGACCTTGATAGATTTTTAAGTATGTACATGTTTAGATTTTTAATATATTCATGCTTTTGCAGCATATTTTGCTCTGAATTCTATTTCAGTTTAGTTTAGTTTATTTTGGTTTACTTTATTTTCCTGACCAAACAGATACTCTGAAGCACATCGTAGACCCCATATATTCTTTACCTAATAATTTTTACTAACTGACTTTGCAAGCAGCATGTACTTTGCATTTTCTGTTTTTTTTTTTTAATATGCAGTTAATATATTGAATGCCAAAATGAAGACCAGCTGTAAATCCACTGGTAAAGCTCTCTTCTGCTGCAGCATAGACATCTGGAGATTGGTACTTAAGTAGTCTGTGGCATCCTTTCACCTTTGGTATGTTAGTAAATAAAATGTCTATACATAGTTTCTGAAACTGTTTCAAAGATTTGTTAAAACTACTGGAGTATTTTGAAATAATAAGAGCATGCAATACATGTTTTTGTCCTTTTGATCAAAGCATAAAAGAATACATAGCATTTAACTACTTTTTCTTGGGCAGGTCATATTTTATCTTCTATTTTTTCTCCATCCTCAAAGTACATAGGGTTGGGAAAGAATGGGCACAAGACCCTTAAGGCTAGGGCAGCCCAGAAAACAATGTTTGAAACTTTTTAATCTCCTCTCTTGAATAATGCCATCAATCCTTCTCTGAAGTTTCATATGAACAGGAAGTTTCATATGAACAGCTCAGGTTGATTCCAGTGACAAAAAATACCTTTGATATTGTGTGCTTGCATGCATCTTTCATTAGGAGTCAATGTTTCTCTGTGGACAGAACAAAAGAGGCAACAGAAAATTGTTGACCTTACGCACCCCACATGATAAAAAGCTAGTGTCAGCAATCTTGCCCTTACAGTGCAGAGCTGCCAGGAAATCTTTAGATCTTACCAATTTTAAAAAGATTTTCATCTTTGTTACTTCCTTCCCCCCCCAACTCTGAACCCTCTTTTTGTAGTGTTCTGTAGGTCATCTTTTGCAATGTGCAAATATTTTTTATTTGTAATTTCATTTTCAAATCACAGCACAGTGACAAAGTAATTTGAATATTCTTCAAGTTGTTCCTATGGTACAATTATGGGTGGTAGAAATTTTCCCATTGAAACTCTTTTCTAAGTTGAGAACAAAATGCATTTTCAACTGAAAAGTTCCTCTTAATGTGTAAGCATTGAGAATATTTTTTTCAATTAATTTCATCCTGTCCTGAAATTATTTTCATTATACTATTAATTGACGGCAAAATCAACAAATTTTACTTCTCACTCTTTTGTGAGCCCCTTATTTAAAAAGCCTGAGTCTCCAGCATAAGGTCAAGGTCAAGTATTTAATTTTTCTAACTTTATTTAAACATTTCTACTGGAAGTTAATTTTCCATTTAACTTCTATGCATTAAACAAAATACTTCAGCAGCCTAATTGATATAAGTCCAGAATAACATCTGTTCTCAAAACTAACAAAAACATTATTTTCTCCTTTTAAGTCAGAAAGTTTTGGAGAAAAGCTGCTGGTTTTTTTCAAACAAGATATATTTTTAGGTAAGTACTAGAAGCTCAACAAAGGCCTACTTCAAAATATAGGTAGCTCTCCTTTCTTTGCTATCTTATGTAATTTTGTGAAATAAGGTCTGCCATTCTGCCCCTATTGATTATTTATCTTACATTTTTAAAAACAAAATTTCTATGTTTTGTTTGCAATTTGGTCGTCTCCTCAGTCTTCACTGTTGTCTGATGCTACCAATTAAATTTTGGAATGCTTGGCTTAGGAGGTGGTTCTGCGTAATGTTCAGACAGGAGACTTGCCTATCACAACTGGCCCATAGAGAAATCCAGGTACAACCTTGAGGAAAGTTAATAAAAAAGTGCAGATATGATGAGGGAGTTTCAAGCAGGAAAAAAGAAAAATAATAACCGAATACTGAGTTGCAACATTACGAATCAAACAAAGGTCTTAATGTATGCTGGGTTGAATGACATATAGCTTAGATATGGTATCTTAGGCAAATACACAATCTTCTTCTAGAGTACTTCTGCCATGAATACTCAGAAGATGACTTTAAATTGCCTCAATTTATGAGTTACAAGGGACAGGTGGGGTGGTATAGGAGAACAGAGTCTGAGTATTGCTTCAGGACCTTTGAAAGCCACCTATGTATAAAAGCATTGAAAATATCTCAAAACAACTGACCAAGAATTTGGGTTTGTTGGGAATAGAACAGCTCTATGAGAGAAACAAGAGAAACAACATTTACACCTGTGAAATGGAGGCCTAAAAGGATAGATGAAAGAGTGTTGGTTGCTGAACTGTAAAGACTACATCAGTTATGTTACAGGGGGGAGGGTAAATTCAGGGATATCAGAAAATCATTGTTTTAAGGAGGAGAGAGTGATCAGAATTGAAGAGGACATCTGTGTAAAGAGAAGATTGGTGCAAACATTGTCAATTCTGAGAAGATGCAGATATATCTGTCTCTGGCTAACATCTGGCTAATATCTCTATCATCATGCTAACTTGGCCCTGCAGCTGTCAGTCCTTGATGGAATAGACAATCTAACTGACTTCTGACTGGTGCAGGTATCCCAAGGCAGAATGAGGGATGGGATGAGAATCCAAAGTAATCTTGCAAGCAGAACCAGCAAGATCAAATTCAGTAAAAATGAACCAAAGCCAGCAGTACAAGGTGAGGCCAAGAACAAATTTCACTTTTTCATGTCCAAGAGCTAGTGGAGAAATGTTTATGGAAATGCAGGAGATAAATTGCTCAAGCCAGAGATATTGACCTCTCAGCTGTTGTCCTTTGTATAGCTTTTGGTAGCAATTCTTTGAAAATTCACAGAAGATGGACACAGAGGTTCAGGGGGAAAAATGATACATAGTAAAGGGTTGAGGGTATTGGGTTTTCTTAGAACAGAAAATATCAAGTGCAGATATGATAAGTCCCAAGTGTGAAATGACTTGGTTTTGCTTGCTTTGAAAGATGGTGGTGATAAACTGTCTTCATGTGGCTGTAGGACAAGGTGTAAATGGCTTCATGTGAAGAAAAATTTGCATCGAAATAAGTTGCCTTTAATGTTAACAAAGCAGTGAAATGGGCCACTGAGTCGTGGAATATTTAGGTTGTGTTTTATTTACTTGTGTTGTATAGAACAAGCCTGGCCAATGTGTAAGAGTTGGTATGGATATACATACCCTGTTTCAATGCAGAAACATGGAAAAAGATTATGTCTTGAGGTCTATTACTCCACACAATTTTGAGGTACAAATTAATCCTTAATGGAAGGAAAAACTCAGAGGGCAATAAGGGCAATTTAAACATAAGTATTTTCACAGCTTTATGCTATTTAGAGGACTAAACCTTTCTTACAGTCTGTCTAGATGGATCAAGCTCCTGTATAGGAAGGTAAATCAGAAACCTCTTCCAAAGTGAGTCTCTCTAAATGCTGTAACCCACTAAATAATATAAGGTATAAAAAAACATACTAGCAGCAAAAATCTGATACTTCATATTTTCCAGTGACAAGAAAATCAGGCTAATGGACATACATGAGGGATGGCAGATATCATTGGACTCTGCCTCAGCCCAGGACAAGATTTGAGAGGTGGGTCAAAATCCTTGAATTCTCTGTGATTGTTTTATTTAGGAGAAAAATTTTCATTTACTGAAGTATTTTTCTTGAAATATCAGTATTGTTCACTATTGGAAAAGGTCTTGTGAGGCCAAGTCAAAGGATAAATGTGCTCTGGCAGCCTGCTATTTTATTTTCTTCAAAGCAGCTTACCTGCAAACTCTGAGCCACCTAGATGACATGAAACAAAAGTGAGCTATGCATTACCAGATACAATGTACGAAAAATTGATGAAAACATAGGTATTTTTCCCTGGGAAGGGAAAATTGCCTAAAAATACTGGTTTTGACAAAGAAGGGAAAAAAACAAAATAGTATCGGTATGATAAACTATTTAGTTACAGGCACAGAAGTGCGTTCTATCATAATTCCATGGATAGTAACCTTGGCCCAGTGGCTCCCCAGTTCTGGACATACCTCAGATATACAGCCACATATATAAACATACACACACACACACACATACATTCACATATGCATATTTATACTTACATATGCCAGGAAAAATCAAATTATGTATTAATTACTGCTTAGTTGTTTGTGACATGGTAACAGCAAAGCCTGAAGAAGTGCATTTTCATGTAGGTGGGATCAAAGTTCCATTGTAGCTGTTAATGCATGTGAAAACATTTTCATGGTGAAGTTATTAGACCTGTGGGGTCTCAAGATCACCAAAAATACTGAAGCTTCATTTCTAATGGGCTTGTGTCTCTTCTTCCAGTTGATTAGTCTGTGTTGTGACTTGGATTATGCCCGAGTTCAGCCTGCAAGAAAACCTTCATTTGCACCACCCAGGACTCCCGTGAGTCCACATGTAGAAAATACCTTGACTGAAAAAGGAATTACTCTATCAATTGAAGTAAGATTTGCAATAGGGATATTGGTAAGGGGGTTTTTCTATGTTGAGTGTCAATTATTTGCTGTCTGTTTCTAAGAGGCATGGCTGCACATGATCTTTACTCCCTTAGGAACACTGTAAAGTTTGTGTCTCCTGTCATAATGAGTTTCAGAGTATCTTCATTTAATAAATAGTGTTTCTGGTTATGGTGTTTCTTCATAGGTTTTCTGGTTTTCTTCTAGGAGCAATTTTTCATCCCAAGTAGAAATGACAGACCCATCCTCCCCAAAGCTTGGCACCTTGATTGTACCCTTTTTTCAAGCTGATTGGTATGTTGGAAAAGAGCTCAGTGTCCTTTCAACCCATAGGAGCTCCATATGTAAAATTTAATCATCACACAAAGTTGAAATTTTGGTCCAAAAGTTGTGGCTTGAATTAAGGGTATCTACATAAGGACTGAATTCACTGAGGTGATTCTAAATGAGAAGGAATCAATTTGAGACTGAAATAAAATTGGAGTTCATCCCATAGCATGAAGGTTTGTGCATTTGATGGATTTAAAAGAGAAAATTAAGAAAATCCTGTAATAATGAAAGGGGGATTTCTGTATCTTTTGAAACTTCAGATTTTCCTCCTCAAAAACCACTGCCACGATTTGCTTGTGAAGGTCTGTTTTAGTATAAGACAAAAAGCTAGTTTATAAATATTTATCTTGCAGTCTTGAATCTGAATGCTGGCATGAACTAATTTATGAATGAAATTAAATTTTTGTTGGTTTTATGCAAAATATGAGCCACTAGAAATGTTAATGCCTGAAGGGAAACATTTTAAAATATTTTTCGAGTTCTTTGACTTTTGCTGAACCCTTTCCTTCCTTGGATGCAATGCTCTTTCCTGCTAAACACGATTTTTGAGCATCCATAGGGAGGCGGTAGCTTCCTTTGCTCCCATGGGGTGAGGGATAAAACAATAGTATAAAACACCCTGTCGTTTATTATGTTTTTGTCATTTAGAGACAGACCATAATAATGCTTATTGCTCCCTAAATTTTGCTCTGTTGGGCAATATTAACATCTCTCACTACTTGTCACCATACAAAGCTAGAGAATGTGTCACACAACTTGATCTGTTGTGACATGGCATGCTGTCAAGATTTAACTTTTGGAGCCTCTTCAGGGGGAGCTGGGAGAATCCAAATGAAAATTTCTGACCTTAAAATGTCATTTGCTAAGGAGTGCTACCTTCAGTTACAACCAGCCTGAGTAGTTTGCAGGTGGCATACACTTGGTTTCTTTTTCACAGAAGAGTGTGGTACTTCTAATGGCTATTTGTTTGCAGTGTCTGGACTGTGGGTGAGATTCTAGCTTTCAGATCAATTATGAGGAGGAAAGGACTTCTCAAGCCTGGTGTCAGCTCGCCCTGCTCTGACAGTCCTTGGGGACTGCAGAAGGCACCAGACTTGGTGGAATATCTGTGAGCTACTCCTAATATAGGACTCTATCTCAAAGCACAATACAGCCCTTAATTATTTATTTTGAGCATGAATCATTTATTGACTTGAACACCATTGTCTTCTGCCAAGGCTGGAATGATTTTATGTGTTGATTACTCACGATTTTGCTCTCAAGCTTTGATTGTGATGTCTGAATGCAAAGAACATACTTTAATTCCAGTGAATGGGTAATTCCCAGAGAGACATGTGTGGGCATCAGGAACAGGGTGAACCTAGATGCATAAGCTATAGACACAGTCAGATGAGTGAGATACTTATTGAATAAATGCTCCCTTAGTTGTAAAGACCATGAAATAAAGACAGTGGAATAAGCTGAGGAAAATTGTATGATGGATTACTAAATAGATGCCCATAATGAGTCTCACATTGCTCTGATGTATGTGTGCTGCTTCACTAAAGCACAGTGCTGTGATGTGGGTGGGTCAGTCTAGCCAGCTGATAATCCCATGTTGAAAGTTGCTAAATAGCTGTGATCCTAAATTGCAAACATGCTCCAGACATTAGACTAACACGTTTTTCCAGTACCAGCTTGCTTAAGAAATAGGTGTGCTTGCTTGCTGACCCCAGTATGGTCTTGCTAACTCAGGCCCCTTACAAATGAGGTTTATTTCACAGCTTCCTGTTACTCATAAGATATTTTAACAGGAGGCGAGGGAAGCGTGACTCCAGCTCAATATGAGTTATAAAGCAAGCTCCATTTATTTCACGGCATGTGCGGTTTATATAGTGTTACAATGCTTCTATTTTTGGATCACCAATCTACTGGTTAATTACACAGGTTACAGTTTACGTTCTATAGCATTCCATTCTCACACCTTTAGAGTTTCCCCCTCATATTTCTTAATCACAAGTTTCCTTTTGTTACATTCTTTACAGTACTCTTCTCAGAGCTCAAGGGCACATCTGCACTTCCCCAGGTACATTTCTCACAGCACTTCTCAGGGCTCTGCTGCAGCCTGTAAGGGCCTACTTAGCTAACAGTGGTCTTGTTCGAACACAAGCCTCTTTACCTCTTTATTTTGCAACAATATTTTTCTAGCATTCCTGTAACCCTGTTGACCTCCTCCTGGATGAGGAAAGAATTTGAATAAAAATGCCATGGTAGAAGTCAGGTGGAAATAGTAAATATAACTGGAACAATTACGCTTTGAGCAGTGGTATGTATAGAAACACTGAGTCTTGTTACTATATATACTTTCTGAGGTGAAATATAATTGAAAGTGTTAATTTTCACTGTAGTTTACAGTACTTACCACTTTCTCCCCCTTCTTTTAAACATGAAAGCAAACTGAGTCAAATTGAAAGGGTTCATATGAATAAAATCTTGTAATCTTGAAACAACTATTTATAAGGATACTTTGAAATGATGATTCATTTTTCACTAGTTAGGAGAATCTTGTATGCCTCTCTTCAGATGCGCAGATCTTTATTGATTTGATTCATGTGGTTTTTCTTTCCATTTTTAACCAAAAATATTCAGACTCCAATAGAAGATAAGGAGGAACAACAGTTCATTGGTGGGATGTATTTAAGGTACAGATACACACTCCTGAATCAGCATTGAGCCTCTAGTGAATGCTGACTGAGCTATACGGCTCCATGTGTGGAGCACTGTGGTTCTCCTGTGCTTGAAATCAGAGGTGTAAAACACAACGACTAAAGCAGGTGGAGATAAACAGAAGAGGAAAGTATCACCTTCTGCAATCCATCTCCTCATTTTGTGTGTTCTTTCCACTTGACATCACAAAGTTAAATTATCTGGCACCTCATCATCAGGTTTTTTCCAGAAGCTTGAAAACATTCAGGATTTTCTGTGTCAAAGCATCTCTAGCAAGCTTATGACAGGAAATACAATTTTTTAAACTGTATTTAGATTATTTCCTGGCAGAATTTCTTCAATATTCTCACATGTATTGGTTTCCAGAACAGGTGGTCCAAAGTGATCCTTGCTGATATTTGTGTACCAAACACTAGAATCCAAGCCTGCTTTTTCAGGGATGTGTTCCTAATACCTGCCTGGGATTGCATTTCAGTTTGTTTGTTTTTCCTAAGACCTTTAACACATTTTTCAGTGAGTTTTATTATAAAACAGTGATTTTATCTCCAGGTTTCTTTGGAGGAAGCAGCTGCACTGGAAGAGCATGTGAACTAGGACATTTGGGGATATCTGCTCTGTGCTCTGCAGCATTGCATGATGGTATCCAGCTCTCTGTGCAAATGCCTGGGAACCCACTGTGCTATGTGGATGGGACTCTAGACTTCTGGTTCTCTGGTTTTGCTGATGTACTTCTATACAGCTTGTCTTGGTTTAGAGACAAGTTAAGAAGAAAACGCTCTGGAATGAATGTTTCCTATAAAGAAAAGGGCTTCAGCAAATCCCTTCGTGCCAATGAGAAGATGAATACCAGTGGCTGAAAGTGAAAAAACCCAGCTGTTTATTAACAATGTGCCCACATGACGCAGGAAAAAAAATGCGTTAATGCTAGATATTGAATTGCCAGAACTTTACCCCACACCCACCCACCCACCTACAGCAGAACAAAAAACATCCCCAATATGCCAGGGAAGAAACAAACTGGCCGACGATGTGGCTGGAAAGAACAAAATGGCACCCAGCTTTTGTCTCGGGGAAGAAGAAAATAAAGTTCGCACAGCAGCTAGGGAAAAACAACAGATGGGAACCTGATACTCTGATGTTGGTCTCCTCAGAGCAGATGAAGCAGGTGGATTTTGGTGTCCTTTCTCTTGTTGGTTCAGCTTTTCCCGAGGTGTGGGGTTGGGTGGAGTAGCTTCTACAGGTCCCAGCTGACTGTCTCCCATCGATTGTCTGATCTTGGACCAAAACCAAGCTGAACAATTCAAGAAAAATCAAAAGCCACGGAAGGATTGCTGCTGCAGTCCAGGGAAAGAGCAAAAAAGAAGCTTCTTGCTTAAGCTAACAAAAAACCAAAGCAACAAAGTAACACCCATCAGCACCAGAACCCAGGGGTGAAGCTTTGAACAAAAGCGGTGCAAAAGCTCCCCCCTCCCCTGGACCCACCTTAAAGTTACAGCAACCATTTCTGGGCATAAAGCAGATGATTTAGGAATAGCGTATCATAGTAATATCACCCCAAGACAAGCTCCTCATCACCAAGGGTAAATGCAGCCTTTCTGTAAACAGGAGAAATACACTGTTTGGCACAGAAGAAAACTCAAACTGAAATTCATGTTTTTGAGCAATTCTTACAATTAATGACTGAAATATCAGCGTGGAATTACACAGCTGCCCATATATTCTGGTTAGTATGATCCATTGCTGGTGAGAGGAGGCTTATGTTTTTACAGTATTGGCTCACATCCTCTGTAAATTTCTAGAAAGCAAAACCATTATCTGAAAGTATATAAATTTGAGTCACAAGTCTATCTGTCCTCCATGCCCTCTCTTCCATGGTGCCTCAAAACTTTGGACTTTGATGTTGTCTTGATTTAAGACAATCAAAGGGGAACATTCTAAAATTAGTTCTCTCCCTTTGTTTCAAACCAATCCCCTTCCACCAATAAGACGAAACAAAACACGAGTAGATATAAATGAAAAAATAGCAGTTTACTAACAAGCCAAACAGCAGCAGGCAAAAAATAACAGTAAATAATTGCTAGATACAAAATTGCTAAATCTAAATCTCCCAAACACCCCAGTAACACAAATTTATAAAGGTGGAATATCCCTCCCTTTCAAGATTGCAGCCTTTACAGGCGACCACAGGGCTCAAAGGACAAAGGGAACATGGCATCAACCCTTGATGTCTGATGGGTTTTTTGTCCTTTTTTATTATAGTTTTATACTCTTTTTATATCCTTTTTACCCTTTCCCATTCCTGTACTTTTTATTCCCTGTATCTTATACCCCACATGTTTATAACCCTTATACAATAGCCTTGTTCAGAATTCTTTGGAGAAGACGAAACAGCCTCCACAATCTCAAGAGCATGAGGCACCAGCCTTGAAAGAGCCCCATCACTGGGACATGTTTTTGTAAACTAAGTTGTAACCTTTTTGGGAGGAGGTAATTTGAATAAGGGGGCAATTACTTCATTTGTTAGGCTTCTTATTGGGGAATTTTCGATAGGTATGCTAATCTATGAAGTCCATAAATTGTATACGCGTGATATCGTCGCTCTCTTTTTCGTCGTGGTGCACCTGGTATCCTATTAAACCAAGGTAATACCCTTTTTCCTATACTGCGTGTCTGCGTCTCAATTTTTTACCAGCATTTTAGGCATCACCCTTCCTTCCCCCTTTGTATCTCCGGTGGTGGCAATTCCTCTGGGTGGCTGCAGACAGGTGTTGCAAAATGCGCTCTGAAACAGGTGGTTTTGATTGTGATACAGCTTCTGCTCACAGTGCTCTTGTTGCAGGCAGAGCCAAGAAGAAACCAGAGGCAACTAGAGACAGATTCTCCCTAAATGCCTCCCCTTTTAAAGAGCCTGGGACACGCCCCCTTCCCCCACCCTGTTTCTATTTTCCAGCTGCAGGGTATTAAAGAGACAGTAACAATTTTTGGGCACAGATAGATATGGAATACAACAACATTTTGGGTTACCTACGACAGATGTGAAACCCTGTGAGACACACCTCTCACTGTGCTGTGTTCCTGTTGTTTTTTTGTTAAATTTTAGCGTACATGAAGGAAGAAAACTTGCCAAGAAACCATACCTGCATTTCTCAGAAAAGACTGATCACTTGCACCCTAGATGTAACTACATGAAAAATGTTTATAAAAATATAGTAGGTGAAAGGCTAATGTATAGACAATCTATTCACATTACCAACAAACAGCAACATTTTTAAATTCTGTTTTAAATAGGTTTAGCTATTCCTCTGTGTTTACTAGAGGTTGAGGTTATATTTAAAGGAATAAATGCTTTTTGAGAAGCAATTTAGGCTATTTAGCAGTGAGACAGTAAAATGTTGAGATAAGCCAGGAAAACTGAGGTAAGTTAAATGGAACATTTTAAAAAATTTATTATGAGTTACTTTTTCAAGCTCCTCCTGACTGATTTATTTTATTAGCAAATAAACACTTCATGTGATTAATTAGCAATTAGTTCTTCATAACTTGTTAACAAAGAGCAGAAGCTATATATTGCTACCAAGGATTTGAAAGCACTGTGAACAGCCAGCCTCGATCATTCTGAAGTCTGCTAAGTTCAGATAAAGAGCCTGAAGCCCTAATTTATTTATTCATAGCCTCTACTTCAGAGGTGGAAAATAGAAAGGAATGGTGCGGGAAATAAAAAATAATGCAAAGCAATTCTTTGATAAAAGTTTTCAGTTTGTAATGCAATTTCCAGATCAGGCAGTTATTATTTGATTCTATTAGAAATGTCATGTATTGATCATTATTGGGGGTGGATTGACATTGAAGCTCTTTTCTTTTAGAGTTGTTTTCCTTGTCCTTCCCAAAAACCTCTGTTGTTCAACCTTGTGGTGAGAGATGCACAGCAAGAAAAGCACTGAAACAAGATTTGCTCCTTAATGTTAACCAGATCAAACAGTAGCAAGCTGTTCCTGAAAAGATAAGAGCCTCCTGTGACTTATGCCCAAGAGAGGCCTTACTATATGAAGCTTTTTAACTCTTGCATCAGCATGGGAGTGATTCCCTGTCATGAGTGGCTGGCTAGGGCTGCTATGATGGCATAGAGAGCTCTCCACATAGCAGATGATGATACCAAAGTGTGAGCATGTCTAGTTACAGCTGAAGGAATAATTCATGTGGAAATTATGTATATTTGTGAATTTAATCTGATTTTCTTAATCTTTTATGTTTTAGAACAGATTGTAATTTCTTCAAAGTTAGTTAGTGCTCTAGTGTACTTTTTAAAAAGCTCTTCGGTTATTTTTCTTTCAGGTTTGCTAACCTCCAAATTGAATATCTCTCTGTTGTATTCTGTGGTCACTCATTTGCCTGCACACAGACTATATTTTTAAAAAAAGTAGTTTAACTGGTCATGCAGCTTTTTAAAAATTTATTTATAAAGTAGTTTCAATAAATTATCAGTGGGAAAAATATGCTGTATTTAAACTGGTGTGGTGGTTTTGATTGGCTCAAAACATCAGTAAAGTATTTTTTAATATTTAGGAGAAATTTGGACTTTTTAGACGCTGTTGGGGTAGGTCTGGGGAGGTGTTTGAGGGGTGGGGAGTAGCACAAAGATGGCTCTTGTGTGTCCTGAGTGAAAGTTCTGGAAGTTTTTACATCAAGTCTAGCAGAGCTAATCTCTGATGGCTCTGAAGGTGATGGACATGCTGCCGGCTAAGTTTGGGCCAGTTAGAAGTGCTGGTTACGCCTCTGTGAAAACATATTTAAAAAGAAATCAAAACAAGGCAGGCACGCACTTCTCTGTAGTTAGAGGAGGTGGAGGTAAAAATATGTGAAGGGAGAAGAATAGCATGGAGACACTAAGGTCAGTGAAGAAGGTGGGGGAAGAGGTGCTCCACTGCTCCAGGCGCCGGAACTTAAAACCCTATGCTAGCTGTGGTGAAGGCCATGGGGGGAACAGGAAGTTCCCCCTACAGCCCATGGAGTCCATAAGGATGCAGAAATCCACCCACAGCCCACTCCAGAGGAGCAGGTGGATGCCTGGAGAAAGCTGTGATCCAGTTTGGAGTCTCATTGAAAGAGTTAAAGCTACAAAGGCCTTGCAAGGGAGAGAAAGGCCTTGTTCCTGGAATGGAAGCAGCCTGGCCTAGGCTCAGGAGAGTCTGCACCTTATGGACAAGAGGACTCATGTTGCAGCAGAATTCAGGCGGGATGTTGCTCGTGAGATTGGACCCACGCCAAAGAAGTTCACAGAAGACTGTTTCTCTTGGGAGGGACCCCATGGCTAAGTAGGTAACCCCTCTCCCTGATTGGGCTGACCAGAGAATCCCTTACCCTGCCCCCTGTCTGTGTTGCTGGTTTGGAAAGAGGGAAGGGGGGTGAGCGGAGAGAGAGAAGAGATAAGTAGAGATAAAGAGTATTTGTAGTAGAAGAATTGTGGTGATTAATAGATTTATGGACCTGCCCTGTGGACTGAGAAAATACCCCATACCCTGCCTCCCTACCCAGGCTTGTTGGTTAAAAAGAGGAAAGGGGGTGAATAAAAATGGGTTCATAAGAGGGTGAGTGAACAAAATAGTGTATGAAAAGTTTATTTTTGCCTTGCATTTTATCCTCCAACACTGTTAGGTAATTGAATCACTTTTTTGCAACTTTAGGTTGGAGCCTGTTTGCCCTCTTTTTTTCTTCTGTGAATCCTCCTACCAGTGTCCTATCTCATTTGACTCACGAGATTGGTGTGTATTTTTGCAGGTTTTTTTTCTGCAGCAAGAGAGAGTCGAGGTGCCTGGCGTTTAGTCAGGGTCAAACCCCGACAACTGGAAAGAGAAGTTTATCAGGCTGGATCTCTAATTAAGAGCTAAAATTTGTCTCTGTTCATGAGAGGAGCTTTTGTTTAACTGAGGCAATGGATCTAAGAGGTAGTACCAAGGTAGATTGTGTGGTACAGATTTTTACTTGGAAGTCAAGGGCACTTATCCTGAAAGAAGAGGTGATCACAAGTTGGTAAAGGCAAAACAAGTTGAGAAGATAACTTCTTTGGAGAGAAAGGAAGAGTTGGACTAAGGACAGAGCATGAAAACAGAAATCTTGGAAATGCTAGTACAGAATAAAAGGTAAAACAAAGAATAAAAGTGGAAACCTAAAGGGAATATTCCAAGGGAAACTGATAGTGATAGTGGAGCTGTAAATGGAGAGAAGGGTGCAGAGAGCAGAGCTATACTTCCCTTGTCCGTCTCTGATTAATGTCTGTATGCATGTTTGATTTGGGAGAGTGACAGTTACTTTCTCTGAGAAATGCTGACTAGTTTCATTTTTTTCTCACATGATATACTTTAGGGGCTTGATGCAGTATTTCCCTCTTGCATAGGAGTATTTATAAGAGGACAGAAAATCCAGATGTAAACTTGTGTACTACCTGTTTGTTGTTGATAAGACTTAACAAATCAAGCCATGGTTCACAGGAACAGATTGTGTGCTGTACTGTTAAGGGCTCCTTGAAATATAATTTTCTGAGTTAGCAAAGGTTACTATGCTAAAACCCCAGTCATCATAATTTCCTTTAAGCCTCTTATAACAGAAAATATAAATTTCCCAAGGATTTTTTCTATCTGGTTATGGTTGCCTTTGTTGCCAGTCCTTTCTATAAGTGCTTCTATTGCTAGCATTTAACCGAATTTATAACCAAATGTGGTAGAATAAACTCAGTGCAGTGATACCAAAACTATATAGCTGAGAGCTGTATAGCCATGTTAGCATGCCCACCAGAGCTGGAGAGGGATTTCATTAGTCAGGATGGAGCTTCTGCTCTAGCAAAGTTACACAAACCCACCCAAGTCTGATGTCTCTGTGCACCCCTACACTTAAGCTTTTTGATCAGCCTTCTGGTATTCATTAAGCTGTTGTATCTGCCTCCTTCCTTTGCTGCAACAGCTTCCAATCGTTTAAGTCAAACAACTTTAGACATTTGACAGCAGGATAATTGAAATATCAAATTATAAGAAATAAAAAAAAAAATTGATATAATTTTTGATTGTAGTTCTCTGCAGCAATCTGGTCTTTCCAACTGCAGAAATCAGGTTTTGGGGATTTATTTCATGAGAAAACAACAGGCTCAGTTAATGGATGAGTGTAACCGCAATGCGACGTATTGCTAGCAGTACAGCCAGTACCTTTTTTCAGGAGGAAAATGCTCGTATGTTCTTGACAAAAGTCGGTGTAAATATTCTGTCCTGTGGGTCACCAGTATGCCTACATGCATGGAGGGTCTCGATACATGTCTATCTTTGTGCTCCCCTATGCTATATTAAATACAACTAAGATGCAGATAATCTTCAGCAAGGGCTTCCAGCTAACCTCAGCTGCTTATAAGTTTTCTTCCTGGCAGCAATCTTCTTCCCACAGCTTCCTCAAGTGGTGACAGTGAATCTGTTTCCATTTCCATATTCAGCCTTTTCCTGAGCTGGCAGTGAGGGGACTCACCTTGCCCAGGGACACAGTGAGTCAGCAGAGCAGCTCAGTGCAGGGGAGCTGAACCAGAGCAGCAAACCCTGAGTGAGCATGGTTGTGAAAAAATGCTTATTTACAAAAAGCCCTCTTATTTTTCAGGAAGGGAAAACAACTGAGCTGATGCTTCAGTCCAACAAAATTTCTTTTTCAAGAGTACATTTGACTTACAAAAGTAGCAACATCTTCCTGTCACAGACTATATTATCAGCTGGGAAGTGATTATCTGATCTCTCAGGAAAAGATAAAGAAAATTAAAATACACTGTTCTGATACTGGTTCAGCCACTACAGATGTATCAGAAGACCCTTCTGACCTGCGGGCTACAAGAGCAGTCCTGTAAATTGCCTAGTAAATGTTGAGAATACATAATAGAGTTTCTTTGTATGCCTAGATGTGTTTTCAGTTTTCCAGTAACACTCTCCTGTATCTGTTTTTTTTGCTCTACACATGGAAAACTCATAAATTTGAACTAATCTGGACAAGAAATAAATTCTAGAAATGGCAAAGTCTTTCACCACACTTCTCAAGGGTAAACTGTCTCAATTTACAATTTAAAAAAAGACAAAACCAAACAGCAAAACAAAGCACAAAAACTTTCCTGATCTAATATCTTGATATACACAACCCAAACTGTAGGAATTAAATTCTTGCTGTCATATTAATTGATGATAAAATAGACTTTTCAACCAGAATTTACGTTTCAAAGTCTATGGGGAATTTTAATGTAAAATAAAATGCAGTTTCCTATTGGCACAACAATTCTAACAAAATGAGGTATAATAATTGTGTTTTAAAGGCCAACATTAGACGCACTTCTTGAATGGCATTGGAAATTGTTCTTCTAAGTAAGGAAGTCCTTTTTTATAACGGGTTTTAATCAAATGGAAGCTGCACTTACTGACTCAAAGGTCAATTTAAACAAAAGTGAACTTCAAAAATGCAGACCTTGTAGATAGGAAAGAAAATAATAATACCCATCCTTGAATAGGGGAATTCTTATTATCCTTAATTATGGACTCTTTCTCAGTTTCTTGTGTAGATTACTAAACTGTATGAAATCGGTTGACTGAACAGATTTGTTGTTCTCAAAAGATTTTCATCCCTGAATTACTCGGCTCTCACCTCAAATTACGGTTAAAATTTGTAGATGTCACTGTAATGGTCTCTTTATGCAGCATACAAAAATCAAGCTCTCTGTATGCCACAGAAGAAGATTAAAACACAGTAATAAAGCAATGTGAGTTGGTGCTTCAGGACAGTACCATGTCCATCATGTCTCTCTCACTTAATGGAAGTTGTTCTATCCTTGTGCTTGAGGGGTTTTTTGGACTGTGATTTGCTTGATATGTAACAGCATATTTATATCTGATCTATAGTACACTGTAGTACTTTGCAGAAAGAGAAAGAAGGATCTCTGGCTACAAAAGAAGATCTAGGTCCTGCAAGCTTGGAAGAAATGACAGTGCTGTTGAACAAGGGGCAAGCTAGAGTTTTTCCTGCCGTCCCGTGCTATGTATAGGATACAATGTATTCTCCTGACACGGACATGCCTTGACTCTCCTGAGGAATATCTATTTCCTTAAAGTTAAGCAATGTACAAAGTGAACTCTGAAGAGTTGAATGTTCATTACCTTTCATATCACAGCTATTGCTAAGGTTCCTCAACTATTTGAAAGCTGTGTATGAGTTTCCAGATTTGTGATTTGGAATGATATGGGGAAGAGGGAAGAAAATTCCTAAGAGAATAAGTTTCTTGAAGGGAGTGTTTAGAATGGCTCTGTTATTTCAGATTAAACCTTGTTAAAAATCTCTTTTCACAGACTATTCACTTTCTTCATGGCTGGTTATCTACAGTAAGTCTTACTGCAGTATGTTCTGAATTAAAACTGATAGAAAAATCCTTTTGAGGATAATTTACCTTGTGACATAGAAAACTGGCAAAAGATGTTATACCTTTTTGGACAGGGTAAAGAGTTCCAGTTTATCTGCAGGTGAAATTTTTCTGTCCATAACTAGAAATTAAGATACCTTGCAGTTTAATGTCTAAATATTTATTAATGCAACTCAACTTTAGGTCACTGAACTGTGGCCATGTAAGTGTCTAATTATGTTTCAGTCCTCATCTCTTTCTGTTGCTGTCTTTACTCTGTTGGCAACTTTTTATAATGTAAAATCTGCTCACAGCAGAAATAATTGCATTGAAATTGTCTGACAGTGATTTTATAGTTGTTTGGAGAGAAATTAGATAGGGGAAAGTGACGGACAGTTAAAGCTCAACATTTTATGGCATGTTGCAGAAAATATATTTCATTCTTTCACTTGTGCAGTAATCTCTCCACTACTATGAAAAGGCTACTAATACTTGACTGTAGGTGTTGTGACGAGGGCTCCTGCTCAGAGGGGTGAGGGGGAGCAGGTAGCGATGGGAAGGTCACTTGATGCTGTTATGTAAGGCTCTGAGTCCACAGCGATTTGTGCTCAGCAAAGCTGCCTCTGACGTACATCATGTCGATGAGCCTGTAGTGGTGCCCAGTGCTGCCTGCAGCAGCAGTGTAACCTTTTAGTGAAACCATCTGTGTTTTCTCTATGTGGAGAGCCTGGTGGATGTAGGAAGGTGTTTATATGAAAAAACACCGCAGCTTTTTGGTTGATCAAGCTTGACTTCTGTTAAGGATAATTGGTTTTTAGAAGGATGTTGCTTCGAGCAATACATGTCTGTCTATTTATATGATTTCTGAACACTCAAGGAGGATTTTTCCCTGTTTTTTTCCAGGGATTGAGAAATTCTCGTTCTGATCTGCAATTTTTAATAGATTTCGTATACTTTCAAATGCTGCTTTCATAGTTGGTAATGAAAAATATTCCTTATCCATATTCATAAGGAGTATTACCACAGTATCACTGTGGTAAAACTGTCTATTTTTTCCTTTCCCAAAATGACCCTGGAATGTTTATATTTAGACCAGTGTTGTAATCCCTGTACAGTGATTTCCCCAGAAATCTGCACTTGTGACACTGAGAGAGAGCTTCGGGCATTCACAGATGCATATTTATTCTGAAACAAAAGTATAAGTAGCTGAAGGTTAGAATGAGAAATTCAGTATCAACATGGTACTCTGAATCTGAAAAACTTGTTTTAAATAATGTCATCTCATCCTAAATTCAGAGCGGATTTAGAAACAGATTAGTTAGTTACGGGAAGAGGAAGCATTAGGACTCATATTTGTAGCACTGTTAATCACAGTGACTTGCACTTAATTACACAGTTTTATATTAATCACCAGCGTTGCATTTATATTGTTTCACTGTCTGTGAGGACTGCAGTATTTTAGGCAGACACCATTTTAGGCACTACTGAAATGCAGCTTCCTTTTGAAGAATCTGGCAAATGTATCACAGTCCATAGTAGTACTAACTGTGGCTGCAGGCAGGAAGAGAAGAAAGGAAAAAGTTAGTAAAGGTAGAACAGAACTACTTGAACTATTTTATTCTTACTGTTGTGAAAAATATGCTGTGAAGAATACCTGAGATTAACAAGATTTAGCTTCTCTGCTTTTATAGGAAGACATCTCTGATGGCCTCCTAATAACCTGCTGAGGTGCTGAGATTAATTTGAATTTGGGGAAGCAATGGCATCTGCCGAACAGCTAATTTCTTGCAGCATCCAGAATTTGCATTGTAGTTATCAATCTTAGTAGGTATCTTGTTCATAAAATTCCTCTCCCAAGGAAAATAAAACAATTAAGGTTATAAAAAGACACAAAGCTATGAGTAATAGCTCTGTCCTGTTATTACTTTGCATTCTATGAGCTTTTGATGTAGAGCCCTGGGTTTTTATAAAAAGGAGCATGGGGATAACTTGGCAAGGACTAAGCTCAGAGGAATAGTGTCATTATTCAGGCAAGCTTTCCTTTAGGGGGCGTGTTTGCATCTTAAGTTGCCTTAATACTGTCACGGTTTAGGAATATTTCACATAATCACCTGCCCTTATTTTCATTGATTTGCTTGCAGGCCTATAGGAATCATAGCAGTCAAGAGCATTACATGGATTATATTAGTGTGAGTCACATTGAAATGACAGTGGAGGGGGAATAAATAAAAATGGAGTACTGATATAAAAGTCTTGTACTAAAGCTTTATCTCTGAGCAGCATGAAATCTAAAAGAAGCATCAGATTTTAATGTGTCTTTTATCACAACAGATTTGATCATGAGTCAATGTAAGGTTTCTGTCTCTTAACTCTGGGATTATGATTAAGAATTAGGAAATTACATCTCTAAAATTGCACTTACTAACAGCTGATTCCTTCAGTTTATAATGTGTATTAAATAAAGCTTTTCTCACATTCTAATTTATTAGTGGAGTCAGAAGAGGCTTTTGTGTGGTACTTGATGAAGTTACGTTTCCTTAGTGCCATAGTTCTGATTTCAGTACAAATGGAGTTCTTAGCATTGTAGAAGGAAGCGTCAGTCTCCTTTTCTCCAGGCTAAATAACCCCAGCTCCCTCAGCTGCTCCTCTTATGACTTTCTCTCTAGACCCTTCATCAGCTCCATTGACTTTCTCTGGACTTTCTCCAGGACTTCAATATCTTTCTTGAAGTGAGAGGCCCAGAACTGGACACAGTACTCGAGGTGCAGCCTTTCCAGTGCTGAGTACTGAGGACCACTGCCCTGGTCCTGCTGGCCACACTTTCTGATACAGGCCAGGATGCCATTGGCCCCCTTGGACATCTGGGCACTCTGCTGGCTCATGTTCAGTTGCTGTTAACCAGCAACCCCCAAGGCCTTTCCCTCTGGGCAGCTTTCCAGCCGCTCTGTCCCCAGCCTGTAATGCTGCGGGGGCTTGTTTTGGCCAAAGTGCAGGACCTGGCACTTGGCCTTGTTGAGATTCATATCGCTGGATTCAGCCCATCTATCCAGCCTGTCCAGGTCCCTCTGCAGACCGGTAGATCAACACTCCTGCCCAATTTAGTGTCCTCTACGAATTTACTGAGGGTGCACTCAATCCCATCATCCAAATAACTGATAAAGGTATTAAACAGAATTGGTCTGAATACTGAGCCTTCAGGAGCTCCACTAGTGACCGGCTGCCATCTGGACATAGCACCATTCTCCACCACTTTCTGGGCCTGGCCATCCAGCCACTTCTTAACCCAGCAAAGCATGCACCTACCTGTCCAAGCCTCAGACTGCCAGCTTTTCCAGGAGAATGTTGTGGGAGACAGTATCAAAGGCTTTGCTGAAGTCCAGGTCCATCCACACCCTTTCCTTCATCCAGCAGGCAGGTTACCTGGTCACAAATGGAGATCAGGTTGGTCAGGCAGGACCTGCCTTTCCTACACCTGTGCTAAGTGGGCCTGATCCCCTGGTTGTCCTGCATGTGCATTGTGGTCCACTGAAGATCTGTTCCATAACCTTCCCAGACACCAAGGTCAAGCTGATGGGCCTGTAGTTCCCTGGATCCTCCTTCCAACTCTTGTTGTAGGTGGGCATCACATTGGTTAACCTCCAATCATCTGGAACTTCCCTGGTTAGCCAGGACTGATGACAAATGGTAGAGAGTGTCTTGGCAAGCTCTTCAGTATCTGTCATCTCCTTCAGTATCTTCAGGTGGATTTCCTCCAGCCTTATAGACTTGTGAGTGTCTAGGTAGCACATAAGGTCACTTCACTAATTCCTCTGGGATTACGGGGGGTCTATTCTGCTCCCTGTCTACCAGCTCAAGGAGCTGGTTGATACCCCATCTTTCTGTTGAAGACAGAGTCAAAGGAAGTATTAAGTGCTCAGCTTTGGATCCAGTAACACTTGGATATTTTCCTTGGCCATCATTTTGTTGTTAATGCATTAAAAAAACCCCACTTTTTATTATTTTTCACAGCAGTGGTCAGATTGAGTTCTAACTGAGCATTCTCCTTTCTAATTTCCTCTCTGCATGACCTGATGACATCCTTGTACTCTTTGTGACTCGCCTGCCCTTTCTTGTGATAAATTATCTTTTTTTTTCCTGAGTTCTAGCAAAAGCTTCCAGTTCAAGCAGGCCAGTTTTACCTGAGAGCTTGCCTTTTAGCCCATGGAGATGGCTTGCTCCTGCACCTCTACAATTTCCTTCTTAAAGTATGTCTAACCTTCCTGGATCTCTTTGTTTTTAAAGGCTGTTTCACTGGGGAACCTCTGAACCAGTACCCTGAACAGGCTGAAGTCCACCCTCTGGAAGACCAAGATAGAGATTTTGATTACCCCCTTCCTTACTTCTCTGAGAATTGAAGACTATCATTTCATGGTCACTGTGCCCAAGAGACCTCCAACCACCACATCAGTCACCAGCCATCTTCTCTGGTCTAGCAGAGCACCACCCCTTGTTAGGCTGACTTACCAGGCTGTGCCAGGAGATTATCTTCCACACATTCCAGGAACCTTCTGCAACCTCCCAAAAGAACTAGGGGTTGTGTTAGTGAAACTTCAGCCAGCTGTTTATAAAATGCTTCATCTGCCTCTTCATCCTGGTTGGGTGGTCTATAACAGATTCCCATCAGGATGTCTGCCTTGCTGGATTCTTTCTGTTTCTTACCCATGGACACTCAATATTACCCTCACTATCCTTGAGCTCTATCCAGTCAAGACTCTCCCTAATGTACAGAACCACCACCTTCCTCTCCTTCCTCACCTGTCTGCTCTTAAGAGCTTATAACCATCCATTGCAGCACTCCAGTCCTTGCATGTTTATAGCCTTGTGTTTACAGAGGGCATCCCACATGCACGGTCAGAGCAGGGGTGGTCCTAACAGCCTGATCTAGAACAGGGACTTGCAGTAAAGTATAAAAGTTGACTCTTTAATATTAAACTGCTCCTATGACAGGAAATCAGTGTGGTGGTCCCATTGTAAAGATTGCAAACTTTTAGCTGTCTAAAGTACCTGTTGTTTTGCTGAGAAGAAAAGTCATAGTCTTTGCAGAAAAGCAGCAAATGCTGCTTGTTTTTAAGGAAAGTGGGTGTCAGGGTACTGTTGCGATAGTTTCATTTCAGGAGCAAGGCAGGGATTAGTCAATTTGAGAAAATCCAATCCAACACTAACAACTCTGCACCTTTTCCACCTGGGGAAAGAGCTGGCCTGACAGCTTTTTGAGATCTCTCATCCATGATCTTAAGGGCATAAACTGCCTCCAGAGTAGGCAACTATATCACTGCACATACCTGGAGGGCCTTTTTTCCTCCCATGAACAGGATTTGGCAAAGAATATGCCATGGTCCCGTTGATCAATGGACTGGGGAGGCCTTAAAAGACTTTTGTTTCTAAAATTCAGAGATGTGGGTGCAATTTTTTGGTTTTTTCCTCCCATGGTCCTCACAGACTAATGCAGTTATTTTAGCTTTATTAGCATTGGGAAAATTTAATAGACTGCATCTTACAGTGTGTAATGTAATACTCAGAGATAAATTATAAGAGATGCAAACTATTGATCAACTTCCACAACTTCTAGATGTCAGCTATTATGGGACCTTTTGCTGTGGAATGCATGAAATCTTTCTATTAGATTATTTCATTAATGTTACGGTAGATGAGAGGATCCTGAAAACAATCACCTGTTTTCCTGGAAACCTGGAAACCAAAACTTTCTTCGGCGACAGGGATGTGCTGAGACTCAGACCGATGTATTAGTATTTCTTATCAGCTGTCTCAAGAAGAGGTCTATAATTATACATAAATATAATATAGGGGTTCAACCCCTATATTATAAAAATCTGGCATCATGGGGAGATACACATGGGTTTGCATACCATGGAGTAGGGTACCTCTCCTTCCTTTTCCGCCTTTGTGTAGTCATTCCTTCTTCCGCATTCCTCAGCAGCCAGCCATCAATACTTTCTGCTGTGAAAAGCTGGTTTTCAAAGGACAAATCTAATGTTTGACTGTAGTATATACCATGCTGCCTGAAGTTTGGTCATCCAGATATTTTAGATAAATTGAGACTGACTTGATAGTTGTCTTTGCTTTGGCATTTTAAAACAGTTCATCAAACTTCTCACTAGTCGTCTTGATACTATGCTTCATAGAACCTGGTTAACAGAGTAAAATACCAGATAAAGACAGCAATTCTGTTCGGTTATAAAGGGTGATGCTTCCATCAAAGCTGAAGGGGACCTCTAGAGAGGTAGTCCAAACACATTTTGAGGTGCAAACTGGAAAGCTTTCTGTACCAGGCAGGCAAAAGAGGGACAGTCACAGTGTAGATCACTCTACAGTGTTACTGTAGACTTACACTGGTCTTCTTTTAGTTTGTGTTTTGCAGGTTTTAGAAGGAAGTGTCCTTAATTTTGCATAAAGTTGTTCATTTTCCTCTTAACTTGAAACAGCATAAAGCATCTGATAATCAGAATATTCACCCTGAGTGTGAATGCTACAAAGTCTTCGGCCTAAGACTGGATTTTCCGGAAGCCCTCCGACAAGACTAGCAGACTTTGATGCTGCTGCACATGGGCCAAGGCCTAAACACCCTACTATACTTCCCCCCACATGATTAATCCTGTTGACTGAAGGGACTTACATCATTAAAGTTATGATCTTCCTTGGTCAAGAGAATCCTGAAGCTACCCAAGATAAATATCTCCTGACAGACAGTTTATCCCTGCAACTTTAGTTATGTTATTAAACAAGCTTCTGTGCTATGACAATGCATGAAGACACCTTTGTTAGTCAGAAACAATGTCTCTAAATATTTAAATAACAAAACCAGTATGTTTTTTAAGTTACCTAAGAACATCACAAGGTTCCTAATGCTCATCTTACACTCTTTAGTACCTGTGGGGTACTTCTGTAATCCTAGAAAAACTCATTTATATTCATATAAATGAACAAAATGTTATGACTGTGGTGCTTTCCTAATATTTTATTAGCTGCCAGAATTTAAATTTATATTTATAAATTCCTACAGTTCTACTTGCCTTTTAAAGTCATTATAGTTCATTATGTGAAAAGCATCTTTTATGAATGCATTTAATAAAAATCACTTAATACATGTCTTTGTTCAGAAGTTACTTGCTGCAGAAGCTACTTTACACGGCTGAAAGTTTCAGGGACAAAGGAAAAGAAAATAAAATCAGTCTTTACACTTGGAGAACAATTTCCTGTAAGCTTTGATTAAGTTATTTTTGCACCAGTATCTTTAAATTTTAACTTTTTGCTACATGAAATATGACAGCTTGAGTAGGTGTGATAGACAATGTTAAGTAATAGTTGCCATATGGATCAGTTTATTTTGGGGAGTGATAGAGGAACTAGTCCTGCTCATCTTTCTCATACATTCAGATCCACAAATCCAATTACTTGAGTGAAATAAATGAGATGTTGACCATTTTATGTATTTGTACTCTGTTATATGTGCTTGTTTAGTTCTTTATGTTGCTCAGCAGTTGTTTAGGCATAGTGTTGATGCACATATTCAGATTAATGCTGTCCTTTTGGCTTATTGCAAGATTAATTTTAGGCTGGTGCAGCTGCTTAATCAATTCCTGTGTCTCAGTTTTCTCCTCCTAGAAAGTAAGCTGTTATTGTCCAATCCTGAAGTGATTTTTAAAGGTGCTTGGATGATAGTTTTTTAATGTTGTGATCATGATGGATAGGAGTGTTTATACTGACTGTACATTTGAGGTCCAAACATAACAAGACACTGAGTAACGTGTAACTTTTTGATAAGAAATGTGCAGTGGTTTTTTTTGATAGGATTTAGTCCTGAATATCAAACTGCTGTAGTTTAATCTCTTTTTCAGGTAAGGCACCATTTTCTGATCCGTTTTGACATGTAAGCTGATTATTTGTGCTTAACACTTTTCTTTCTACCACCGATTTTAAAATATATTGAGTGGTTCTAGACATATTATTAAAAGAGAAGCTGGAAAGAGTCTAGAGAAAAGCCAAGAAAAGAGTTGAACATTACAAAACTTGACCACAATGGGAGGTTTAAGTCAAAGCATTTGGCTCGTGTAGAAAAGTGCAGACTGTAGACAGGCGCAACAACACTCTTTAAAAGAGGATGGTGATTTTTTTTTCCATTTTTGCCACTGTATGCAGGACACCAGAGCAAGAGAAAGACTAGAATTGTTTGCCACTCTCCCATGCTGTTCCATAACACAAAATCAACTTAGTGTTCTCTTCTCTGCAGCTTAGTGTTCTCTTCTCCACAGCTGAATTCAGCTATATACCATATTCCCAGTGGCTTTCATGGGCCTCTAGCATGTGCCAGTTTCCTGAGGAAGACATTCCTTCCGTCGTACATGTGATGAGAGATTTCTGTTGAGCTGTTCATTGAAGCATGGCTTCAGCCTCAGTGGAAAGAGTTTACTTCTGAAAAGTATAGCAGGCCTTGCAGCACCAGACTTGCTGCTGAGGGTTGCTACAGCTTGTCTTTGCTGCTGTTGTCTCTCTAGCATGCTGTGGTGACTACACTAACAGGTTATAAGGCCACAGCATCCCAGTGTTACTTTATTTTCTCTCAATTATGGAAGTGCTGTTTTCTAAATCTCTTTACTGATAAATGTACCAATAAAATATTGTGATTTTTTCTTACCTGTCCTAATCCTCTTTCTGTATTAAAATGTTTTTTGTCTACAACCTGAATTTTTCTCCTTGTTAATCTTGCTCTCACTGTGATATATTCCTCCGACTTGCTGTTTGTCTTAATAAGGACCATTAAAAGGCTTTAGAATGTTGCTCCAAATGAACAGTATCCTCAGAAGAGCATTACTTCTCTTGCAAGTAAAATAGTGTTCCTCCTATCATTTCTTTTCCATCATTGGCAGATAGGCTCCTTTTCTGGACATCTTTTGCCTGGGAAGTGTCACTCTTAGAGAGCTCTTAAATGGGTTGTTTTCACAGCAGCACATTGAGTAGAAGGGGACTCATGTTTCCTCAGCAAAGATTTCTCTGAAAAGAACCCTACCTGTACTCTGCATGCTGGTAGTCCTTGGTGATCTCACAGCATCACTTTTTTTTTTCTGCTTTTCGATAGACCTTTCACTAAAAGGCCAAGACCTGGGGTGAGCATGAAGAAATAATACACATAACTCCTAAGAACAGGCAAGCTTATCCTTAGTAGCACTTAACAAGAAAAACAGAAATATACTACGTTAGCTGAGCAGCCTTAGAATACTTTAATGTTACAAGGTTTGACCTTCAGTAATTAAAAAATGCTGAATAAGTCTGGAATTATGCATTGAGAAGCAAATAGGGTAGCTTTCTTCAGAAATATCTGATTAGCACATAATACTAGCCATACTATGCCAGATTAATTTTTCCTTTATAGAGATTATCTTAGAAAATTTATGACTCTTAGGAGATTATGCCTTCACAAATTCTCCCAATAAGTCTGAAATAAATCTGGTTTGGATCAATAAATTCTGACAAAGCTATTTTTAAAAAAGAAAAACCTGACTGGTTTCAAATATTTATCAAGTTTTTAGATTTGCTGAACCAAGTTGATATTCTCTATCTACATTTTCATACTTTTGGGAGCTCAATTTAAAAAAAAAAATATTTATCATTCCATCTAGAGAAGAATGAATTTACCTGGAAGTGTTACATCAGTATCACTGTCTTTCTCGGGATGAGGGGAGAGGAGGGAGGTTTTGAGCACCCTGGTAGTGAAAAGTACCTTCTCAGCAACTGTTGCCATGTCAGGCACATCATTGATACTTAGTGTGCAATATTTTCATGATCTGTGAAGAAACTGTAAATTCCTCCACAGATGAGCATCAATCTGGAAAATGTTTTGCAGAGAACTAGACAAAGTTATCTTCATGTATTGCCTTGCTATGTGTGGCATGACATGAGATTGTCTTAACAGATGGTGAAATATTTTGTTGGCAAGCTACCAAACCATGCTAGAAACTTCTAGTTTTGTTTCCTCAGGGCACCATTATATCAGTTCTGTGATGAAGGTTGACCTGAGTCTGCAGAGAGAAATCCCATTTTTGCTGGACATGAAGGAGCCTCAAGGTGGGCAGCATCTACACCCTCAGTGCATATTGGATCAAATGCGGGTGTCTTTTCCTAGCCTCAGCCAATTCCTTTCCCAGAAGTACCTGTGGAAATGTCACAGACCAGACTGAGGAGGCAGTCAAGATTAGGCATCTGCATTGCTACATTGAGCATATGGATTAATTTAGAAGCCAAACTGATAAGACACAAGAACACTGGTAGCCTGTCTTGTAGATAGAGTGATGTAAATGGAAGGAAAATAATTTAAACTGTTAGCTCTTGGACACTGAGAGATGAGAAAAAAGTAAGCTTCATTAATTACCCATGTCATGAATGGCTGTAATCTTGTCTCTATTTGGCATCATCTCTACACAGTCACTGTGTAAGTGTAATTTTTTGTTTAAGGATGTGGATTACAATCTCACAAGCAATCATTAGAAAAATGTATTGTATCAAATCAAAATATGTCTTTTATCTTTTTTTTCTTCGCAGCAACTCTGACAATTTCTTTAAAAGCTTTTATCTGGTTCTTCTTCCACATTGAAGGATTTGCTGTCATTCACAAATTACCTCTGTCTGACTTCTGTGATGAGAAGCAACCTAGAGGTACCTGTAATGCTATCCAATGAGACTTACCTACTTCATATCATATGCTATTAATAGTTCAGTTCATCAGCCCACACATAGACTGCTTGAGTTGTATTCTGCCTTGCTTCAAGCTGCCATCCTATGTCACATTTGCCACCTGCACAGAGGTGTTTGAGACATCATTTGTGATCTGAGATGACTATGGGGAGACAAATGAATCAAACCCATGGTTTCTTTAAGTTGATTCTTTGTTTTTAGCTTAGTCCCTATTCTCTCATAATTCTTTGTTTTTCTCTATATATGTTGATCTATGTTGTTTATTGTTTCTTTCCATTTTGTTTTCCCATTTAAGCTACATTCTATGAAAATCACCTGCCATGACTATTCCAACATGTTTACCTCTGTCATATAGGCTAGTCTCACACACAGTCACACAGTCTAGGGAACAACTTCTTTATTTTTTGAAGCTGTACCAGGTTTTCACATCCACTGGGGATAAGCACCTTTCAGAATACAGACAGGGAATGTCTGATAAGCCACCTTATCATGGGGAAGAGCCCCATAGCATTAAGTCTTGTGAAGTTGCTAAGCAAAAAATAGAAGTCCCTAGCAGTACACTGACATAGCTAATAGTATTCCTTCCCTTTTCATAAGCAAAATGAGACCTTTGTAAACTTGAAAGCTCATCCTTCAGTTTCCTTGTATTTCTACTGCCCAGCTAAGTTTTACTGCTGGGCCTCTTAGAGTCATACTTACTGCAGAACAGTAACCACCTGCTGTTGTCTTAAATTTTACAAGGGTGCATACTTCCAGTCAATGAAATTTGCTGGATGTTGCAAAAAAAAAAAAAGGTGAGAAAAGGTTTGCCTACATACTGTGGTACACTGCAGTATGCAGGTCAGTCTCCTCTGTAAAGTACTTTCTGGTTTTAGCCAAATGACCAAGGACTAAGGTAGAAGTCTGTGGCTTCATTCTGAAAACAATCATAATCTTGTTTATTGTGTGAATCTCTTTAGAGCATTTTTACATTAGCTGGGCAATGATGAACAATTAGATTCTGTGATTTGTAGAAAGGTTAGTATAGTCATCTCTCATCACCAAATATTCACTTTTGTCATTCAGGCTGCATTTTCTCTTGCAATTTTGATTAAGAGAATGTAGCTTATCATTCTATGCTTGTTTATGCTTGTCTGGATATTGTTCAGTCCTCTTCTCATTTGTTAAGCAAACTGCTCTGATGCATCATGGTATTTTACAATGCTCAGAGCACCAGCAAGCAAAACCTTACAAAAAATTAACAAAAGAAAAGTATTTATAAGAGAAGTGCACATTTAAGCTTCTTTAAGCAGTGAATACCTTATCGGAGTAGCAGGACAGTCCATCAATAAGGAAAATCCATTGAGTCTGTAAAATGTAAAGAGACAACATCAAGAATTCATTGAAGTTCAGTTTTAGTGGTTGAAAGAGGGTTCTGAAGTAGCATGACTGCAACCATGTCATGTATCTTCCCTTGTCATCTTCTTTTGAGGGGGTTTGCAGAGAAGTTAGTTAGTGGTTAGGTCTGTATTATATGGACAGTTAGTTTGACCCGTAGGGCTGTCTTTATGCTCTTCCATACCAGAGAGAGCCTGGTACCTAGCAGCTGCCCTCTTCCATTACTTGGGCCATATTTCATGCATTCATGCACTTCAGGATATGACTTCTCTTTGGCTTTGTACAGCAGAAATTGCTTATGTTATATATTAGGATAGCAATTGTGAAGCTGTACAAGTCCACTAAAAGAATGGATGTTGCCCAAATGCTGTTTACGTTGATGGCCTTTCTTCTAGTATGGGATCCACTGTGTCAAACTTGAGCAATAAAACTCAGCTGTAAATGGTGGGCAAATTACCATTATTAGGCCCAGTGTAAGAGAAGACCTAGGAGGAGTCTGGGGAACCATTACCACTACAATAATGAAGGTACAAAATACATTAGATGGCAATGAAGATTTTTTGTAATTCATGAATGATCAGTTGTTCCGTATGTCATTAGTAGTGCCAGTATGCACAGAAAAAAGGATTGATAACCACAGATGACCTGAGCTAAATTTAGTCATTTTATAAAATCAGTAACAGAAACTACCACCTCACAAAGCAATTGCTTGTAGGTGAAGAGCTTTATTTTAATGTCTTTCTGTGTCTTCTGTGGTAAAAATCTCCTCGGAAAATGCTCATTGTTCAGTATTAATCAGGTTTTCAGGCTTCTGAGAGTCTGTCAGTGGCAAAGTGATTTTTTTCCACAACCTAAAGCAGGCTTCAGCAATGTATTGGTTTGAAAACAAACTAGTGGGAGATCGCAAGTCAGGATTAAAATTAATAGGAAAAATTAAGAATAAGTGAAATAATACAAGGAAAAGCACTGACAAAGTCAGATACAACCTGACACCCAGATAGGGTGGTGGTGGTAGCCCAAATGAAGTGGTTCAGTCGAAGCAGTGATCCTGTGGAAGGTTTGGTTTCCAGCTGAAGATCCAGTGGTAGCTCTTGTTCTCTGGGAACCCAGCAGACAGGGCTAGCTCAGGCAGCTCCAAGGCCAGGTTATATCCAGGTGGGAATGCTTGGCTCCTCCCTCCTGGGCAGAGCATCTTAACAATAGCATAAGTCCATGAGTCATGTGGTGGGTCCTTGCTGGCCCATTGTCTGTTATCCGGGGTTGGGTCATTACCAGGTGATAACAGCTAATGGCCCACAGCTAGTGGTAATAGATTACTTAAATACACCTATATTGTAACCTAGGACAAGCAAACATTTGTTACAGTCAGCTGTTGTTTCTGCAGGAAGGCAGTGGTGGAATAGCAGCAGGAGTACAAGGGCAAGGCTGAGTTCTTGGAAAGTGTATGACTATATAGCATGGAAAGTATGAAATTCAGTACCTGCTTAGAAGAGAGAAGTGATTGAGCCTCTTACACTAGAGCTATGCTGACATCAAAATATTTATAGCAGAATTGAAGCTGAGCAATATACTGCTATTTCACACACAGGAATCTTAACTCTGTCATAAAATGGTAATTTATACTTACTCTATGTGCTCAGCATTAGAGAAAAAATAAAGTTTTTTAAAAAATCTTATATTTATTATTTTTCTAATTATGAAAATCAATATAATTTTTAATCCTATAATGTAACAATATTGGAAAATATCTGATTGCCCATCTTCTTTTTCTGATCATATTTTGAGATTTCAGTGCTGAAGTGAAATGGAGGCAGGAGAAGACTATAGACTTTGACATCATGACAGAAAAGGATTTGGTTTTCTATTAAATGCCACCCAAGTAGATCTTGAGTAGTTAGATATGAATGTTACCTCTTTGGAGAGGACACTTTCTATTAGGTGGACTAAACAAATAGGTCCATAAGACTTATACTTACATGTCTGTAATCCACT
>VZRM01004077.1:3509-34759 GCA_013397955.1 Grantiella picta | reverse complement strand
AAAGGTGGGGGGGGGGGAAGTGGGTCCCCAGTTCTTCCCCAAATGCTGGCTATGAGAAACAAGTATTTTAAAATGGGAGTGGTAAAACACTGGCACAGGTTGCTCAGAAGCTGTGGCTGCCCCTGGATCCCTGGCAGTGTTCAAGGCCAGTTTGGACAGTACCTTCAAGACCATCTCATTCCCCCCCCTGCCACACCTTCCACAATCCCAGGTTGCTCCAAGCCCTGTCCAACCTGGCCTTGGATCCTTCCAGGATAGGAAGCTCTTGTAAATCCTATAAAATCCATGAACTCAGTTTTCCTTGGCCCGACACGTTCAGCACCATTTCATCCACTTGCTAGATTGGTCATCCAAGAAAATGGAAAAATCGTGGCATTTTGATGAGCTGACTTTTTAAAGCAGCATCTCCCCGGGCTTGAATCTCCAGAAATACCTGTCAGGCAATTTTCCTTTCACCTGGAAACACGCTCCGATGTCTTATTTGTGGATTGTGCTGAAAAACAGTTGTGTCTGGCAGCACAACTGCTCCAGTCAGACTTTTCAGCTTGAAGACGTGCTTCACAATGCTTTTGGCACTCTCCTAAGTCAGAGAGGAAAACACTTCAAATCCAGCTCCCCTCATTTGCAAACCCGGTTTATAAACCCTCGCAGCCACCGGTAGAATCGTGATTTTGGTTTATCTGGGGAGCAGAGAACCACAGTTAATGAGAGATGCAGGGGGATGCATCCCTAGCCCCGCTCCGGCTGTCACCATTTGTACCTCATCCCCAACCCTTCTTTTTTCCCCCAGTCTAATACATGCAAATGTATGTAAAGAGTAAAGACTGTTCCACCGAGTCTTGCACGTTTGTTCAAAGAGGAGGAAAACAAGTCGGTTTTACAGGGAATCTGCAGGCTTAATTTTTAAGACCTGCCTATAAAAAAAAAAAAAATACCCCAAAAAGCAGCTGTTGGCCGCGGGTGCTGACCGAGGTGATTCTCCCTGGCGTCTGTTTTCCCTGCGCTCGCAATCCTAATGTCATTAATATGGAGCTTTTGCAGAACTGGAGTATATCCTAATTAGCAGCCTCTGATTTTTTTATTTTTCCCCCCCCTCCCCTAGTTTCATAATCAGTGATCTCGGCTACACCACAAGTGTTACTGTGGCAACAGGGCTGAACTGAGCAGCGGTGCAGAATTACCGCAGGTAAAGCGGTGATTTCACGGCTCCGCGGCACTTTCTTAGCCCGGGGGCTGCTCCGTGGGACGGGCTGGCTGCTCCCCGCACCTACAGGTGTCCCGGGTGGATTTCAGGGTAAGCACAACCACGGAGATTAAGCTGCATGACCGAACGCATGCGTTTTAATTGGAGCTGAGCCTCTGTAATGAGATTTTAAGGCTGTCATGCGAGTGATCCCCTCCGACACCTTTGTTTTAAGTGGGATGCTCCGCGCCCTCGCTGCCTGAACGCTCCCGGCTCGATCTTGGCGAGGAGCTGGGACTTCATCCCAGTCCTGCAGAGAGGGCTGAGCCCAAACGCTGGGCTTTTATATTTTTTTGGTGGGGGTTTCTTTTATTTTGAGCCTTGTTTCTCCTCCCCACGCAGCGTTCTCTCTCTCCGAAAGGCATCTCGCTAGGTAGGGATGTTGTCATGCTGAATAATGGCCATCCTTCATCCCGACTCCTCCATCAAAAGCAACCGGTCCTTCTCTTAGCTGGAATGCGAACTGTGCTCATGTTTTTCCTTTGTACAAGCCTGGGACTTAGGAGTGGACACCCCAGAATGGAATATTCAGGGAAATGCGTTCCTATATGCCTTGGCTTTTTTTGTTTTGATTCTTCGTTAATGATTTGGAATAATGAGTTGCACCAGCTTCCCCCGTGCCTCTCCGGCGGTTGTTCTCTTCCTGTTGCGGCTGCAGTGCTGATCCCACGGGGAAAGCACACCGGGAGAGTGGTCTCGTACTAGCCAGGGGTTTTTACAAGCTCTGAGGGCGTTTCTTCAGCAGATCTGCGTTAATCACCCCGGAGGAGGTGTCACCTCCCTCTCCCTTTTGCAGCACAGCTCCTCCTCTGTCCCTCACCTGCAGCAAAACCCTCCATCCTCAGCACCTTCCTCCTGGGCAGGGCTTGGAGTTGGTCCTTCACCTTCCTCCTCCCTCCCTGACAGCTCCCTCAGGCTTAGCTCAGTGCTCTCCTTCTTCTCAAAACTTCCCCTTCTCTTGGCTCTCACCTGTCCTGCCTCGATGCTGTGTCCTTTAGGAAACCCTCTCCAGCTGGTCATTCTCCATGGCTACAGGCCCAGGAAGCTCTTCATCCCCTCTGCCTCTTCCGTAATTTATTCCCCAAGACATCCCAGTTTATTCTGCAGCAGCAACTGGAACATATTCCCACCATCTGACATCCGCGGCGCCGGGAGGAAGGAGTGGCTGAGGGTGAATTAAACCTGTCCTAATTAGGAGAGTTATTAGGAAAATTATTATTAGGAAAATAATTTGTATTTGTAGTGCCTCCAAGGCACCTCGAGTGGCTTCCAGGCGGTGGCTCTGCTCGGGGTGCCCTGTCCATGCAGCTCCTTGGAGATCCTCAAGAGTCTTGGTCTTTGATGTGCCTCAGATCTGCTCCTGGCTTCATCCAGGGATGGAGCCTCATCCTCTGGCTTTTGCTTCCATATTTTTAGCATGAGACCATCAAGTCTGTAGGCTCTTTGTTAGCATTTGCCTGTTTTCAAACATGCAGGGACAGATTTCTTTCCTAAGGGCAAGATAACACAGAAAGGTAAGGTCTGACGTGCCAATTACAGAGGACTAATCGTGGGCATTGGAACCGGATGATCTTTAGGTTCTCTTCCCACCCAGACTATTCTGTTGTTCCACGACTGGTTCCTGTTGTCAATGTTTCTGCATTTCTCTAGGAGCCTGAACTATTTAATGTCCCAATTACTTAGGCGTCCACATTTATTGATGTTGTTCTCTGGGTTTTTTTCTGAAAACTTCATTAGTTTATTTTCCAGTTCCTGGACTGTTTGGACAATGCTGTCAGGCACATGGTGTGATTTTTGGGCTTGTCTTGTGCAGGACCAGGAGCTCCTTCCAGCATCCTGCACAGTGTAAGGATCTGCTACTCAGTGCTGGGTGCTTTCTTACTGCAGCCTGAACTTCAATCCAGCAGGTTTGCCTTTTGAAAAGTTTGCAGGACAGGCAGTTACAGAATCACAGAGTGATTGATTTTGAAAGGAACCACTGGAAGTCATCTGATCTAACCTCCCACACCAGCAGAGCTGCCAGATCCGGTTGCACAGGATGGTGTCCAGACAAATTTTGAGTATTTCCAAAGAAGGAAACTCCACAACCTCCCTGGATAACCTGTGCCAGTGCTCAGTCACCCCCACAGCCAAAATGTGCTCCCTGATGTTCAGAGTGACCTTGCTGTGGTCAGTGTGTGCCCATGGCCCCTTGTCCTGTCCCTGGGCACCTGGGAAGAGCCTGGCTCTGTCCTCTCTGCAGCTTCCCTGCAGGTGTTGATGCACAGGGATGAGATCTCCAGAGCTTCTCTTCTCCAGGCTGAGCACTCCCAGCTCTCCCAGCCTCTCCTCAGAGCAGGGATGCTCCAGCCCTTCCCTGGGCTCTCCCCAGGCTGTCCATGTCCATCTTGTCCTGGGGAGGCACAGCTGGAGCCAGTGCTGAGCAGAGGGGCAGAATCACCTCCCAGGACCTGCTGGTGACACCTGATCCTCTCCGTCCCCTCATGATGGCTTCACACACATTGCTACTGCCAGATGGGTTTTGAGAGAAGATCGCCATGGGATGGGTTAACATCTCACTTAGTTCATATCCTCAGGAAAGGCTGATCCTGGTTCAGGCCGGCAGTCTTTAACATCGTCCTAACAGTGCCAGTTATTTCTGGGCGCCCAGAAATCCAGGTGGGAGTAGGGTTGGGTTTTCTCCTTGCACATATGATGATGATGTTCTTTGAAAGACAAGAGTGTGTTCATCTGTTGGACTGAAGGATGTGAAAATGCTCCCAGGGCTGGAGCACCTCTGCTCTGGAGCCAGGCTGGGAGAGCTGGGGGTGTTCATATGGAGAAGGTTCCAGGGAGACCTCAGAGCCACTTCCAGTGCCTAAAGGAGCTCCAGGAGAACTGGAGAGGGACTTTGGATAAGGGCCCGGAGTGATGGGACAGGGTGAAATATCTTCACACTACCAGAAAGCAGAATTAGGTGGGATACTGGGGAGAAATTCATTAATTTGAGGTTGCTGAGTCCTGGCCCAAGGTGCCCAGAGAAGTTTGGCTGCCCTTGGATCCCTGGAAGTGCTCAAGGCCAGGTTGTTTGGGATAGTGGAAGGTGTCCCTGCCATGGCAGGGGTGGAACTGGGTGGTCTTTAGGGTCCTTTCCAAACCATGCCATGAGCAAATCCTGATGTTCAGGAAAGCAGAGATTTGTGGAAGGTTGAGCAGGTGGAGAAAGCCAAGCTCCAGGCCCTTCCCACAGGCTCATCCTCCTCCTCCTCCTCCTGCACCGTTCCGTACAAGGGCTGTCGCTCGTGTGGAAGCCGCCTGTTTATTTAAAAGAAGAAAAAAAAAAAACGAAAGAAGAAAACTAAACGGATTTTCAGAAAGGGTGAATGGCTGCTGTGATTCATCTTTTCTGGTGAAGAGTGGAAAAGCAGAGGGTGGGGAATAATGTTCAGTGACACATCAAAGGCCTCACTTCAGCTTTGGAGACACATGCGAGGAATTAGTCACTGCGTTTTAGTGCAACAAAACCCTTTTTCTTCCCTAAATTCAATTCTTCTCTCCCTGTGATGGCCAACTGGCTGCAGCCCTCGGCTATTCCATGTGTGTTTACATCCTTCGTGTCTCATCCAGCATGAGAGGTTTGGGGTTATGATGAAGTCGCTCTGCTGTCGGACAAACTCCTCTAGCGTGGATCACAGCTCCAGTGAGAGGCTGGAAATCCACAAACAGGATTTAAAAGGAGCAGGGAGGGGGAGAGGGAATGGCAGGTTTGTTTTCCAGGGTGGCTGAGCCATGCTGATGGCTTGCTGCCACCGAAAAGAATAAAAAAAATGACCTTTTTCCCCTTTCTTTATGCTCATGCTTGTTCTCGCCCTACTGTGAGCTGCTTCAAAGAGCCAACCTTGCTCCCAGCTCTGCACCCTTTCCCTCTGCCAACAAAAAAAAAAACAAAAAAACAAAACTGAAGATTATTTTTATTTTTCACTGCGGTTGGAGCCATCAAGAGGCAGTTGAGCCACTGCCTTTCAGCATCCTCCTGATGACAGCAGGGATTTCTGGGGTCCCGGGAAAGCTGGTTAGAATTCAGGTTGTGTCTCCTCATGGCACACAGAAAAAGATTGCCTCATTTTCCAGGAATTAGGAATATGTCAGAGGTGGGGGGTAAATCCTGCCTTTGATTGTGGACGGCTGTATCCGGGTTGGATGTGGGCAGTTTCTGCAGCAATAAAAACTAATTCTGTGCATTCTGGAAGCGCAGTGGGGTGATCCTGCAGCCTGACCCCACCGTAGCACCAGCACGTGCATTTATTACTTTATGAAGAGATTATTTCCTCTATATTTCCCCCCCCTCTGGCATCAATCATCGTGACAAGATCTGCTTCTTTTAAAACACACATCCTGCTGCCCAAAATCCAGCCTTTCCTATAAGGAAGATCCCGAGCAGTTTATGGAAGAATTCATTACACATACACTATATATTTATATCTATATCTACATCTATACATACACATATAAAAACCACGCATATATACAATATTCCTGGGCACACCAGCAGCAATTACTGAGGTTTCCAAGCCTGATCTGTGAAAAAGAAGCTCTCGAACGAAGGCACGGTGCCGAGCATCCCGACCCTCCGGAGCAGACTCCTTTCTCCTGGGCAGAGCCGGCGCCCTGACGTCAGGGTGTTTTTCTGCAGAGCTCGCAGGATGTTGCAGCCGGCCAAGAGCTGTGTTTATGTTGATAACATTACAAGTATTTCCTCTCCGTTTCCGAAAGCAGCAGGGAGGGAGCCGAGGGGGAAGGGAGACTCGGGTTTCTCCAGCTTTGGGGTAGGACTCTCGAGGCCTTTTATGTTAAGGAGAGGGGAGCGGTGAAGCGCTGGGGGTTTTTTGTGCTGGTTTTGGGAATGGGGAGTGTTTGAGAGCAGGGGCTGGGAACTGGGAGCTGGGCTGGCACAGCCCTCCCCTGGTGCAGGGCTGCTCGCCTGCTCCCTGCTCCAAATCCAGTTTTAAGGTGATAAAGCTGCTCTGGCAGCTGATTGTGGTCACAGGAGCAGCTCCCAGCATTTGGAGTTTTGGGTAATGATGTGCACAGCAAGTTGGGATGCTCCCAGCATCCCATTCCTTCTGACTGTCACAATAATAGAGCCATAAAACCTCAGGGTCTGCACGGACAGCCCTCATCCAGCTTTCTTCACAAAAGCGGGGCAAGGCTCGGGGAAATCCAGCATTATCTCTTCTTGCCAAGCCTTTCCTCCTCCTGCAATCCACTCATGGATCAATGAACTGATTAAATGTAGAATCCAGGGGGGTTTAGAGCTCCCTGCCTGCTGATGTAATCCCAGGGTGTCAGAGCTGCACTGCTGGCTCTGCAAAGGAGGGATCCTCATCGATGGCTGGACTTGATGAGCTTAAGGGTCTTTTCCATCCTAAATGATTCTGTGATCATCCCACCATCCCAAAGGGGATTTGCAGCCAGTCCAGGAATCTCCTGTAGCTCTTATCCATGGAGCAATCAGAGGCATGGAAATAAGCCCAAACTCTTTTATCCTTTGTGGGTTATTTCCCTATAATGGAGAGCAGAGAAAAGATTCACAGCTTTTCCTTCTTTCCTCCCACCCTCTGTGTCCTGCTTTGATACCAAGGGAAAGTGTGATGAGGATGTGGTGAGGCTCTGGCACAGCTTGCCTGGAATGGGGGCAGAAATGGGATGAACAGGATCCCAAATGAATGGGGATCCTAAATGAATGGGATCCCAGATGAGCGAGGGCCCTAAGTGAATAGGGACCCTAAATTAATGGGACACCAAATAAATGGAACTCCATATGAGCGGGATTCCCACAAATGAATGGGAATCCCAAATGATTGGGGATCCTAAGTGAGTGGAATCCCAAATGAACAGGATTCAAAATGAATGGAATCCCAGGTGAACAGGATCCCAAATGAATAGGGATTCCAAAAGAAGGGGAGCTGTTGTTTTGGGAAACAAGCTGGGGGAACAGAAAGGAGCTACATCCACCCAGTGAGTGGTGTTCCTGTGCAAATATTCATCAAAACACAGCAAATGGTCACTTCTTTCCTAGCAGTGCTTGCAGAAGGTCCAAGTCTTTCCCTTTTCCCTTGCTATTGTGTCCTCGCTGTGGCAGTGATGAGTTCCCAGTGAGGGAAGTGGTTGTGATGATGAGACCTTGGTACTTTCATCAGCCCTCCTGAGGTTCTCAGAGCATCTCAGTGCCATCATTTCTGTCCCCTGGGCTTTCATTAATTTCCTCCTGCTTGTGCACGAAGGTCCCATCAGCATTGGCACCTTATTTCTGTGGGATTCCACAGTGGGATGCTCAGACAATCTGTGTCCTACAGTATCTTACAAAGATCATAGAATTATGGAACGGTTTGGGTGGGAAGGGACCTTAAAAACCATCCAGTTCCACTCCCTGCCATGGACAGGGACACCTTCTACTGTCCCAGGTTGCTCCAAGCCCCATCCAAGCTGACCTTGGACACTTCAGGGATCCAGAGCCAACCACAGCTTCTCTGGGCAACCTGTGCCAGGGCATCCCCACCCTCACAGGGGAAAATTTAGTCCTCATAAATATTGGATTTTCCCTCCAAAGCCAAACCAGTGTAGCCCAGGCTCATTTCAGACTCTGGCAGGCAGCTGACCAGGCTGAGTGGGGTGTGTTAATCACCAAGTGTGGAACGTGTCATCAAGCCATCAAACTACTAGTTGTGGCTTTTTCCCGACATCCCACCCTGGAGCACAGCCTGGGGGAGGTATTGCAGGACCAGTCCTGCTCTCAGCAGTGACAGGAGAACTGAATCAGTTCAAATTCATGCAGACAGATATTTTAACTGGTGATGAAACCCTCTGGAATGCTGCCTGCTCACGCCAGTGGGACCCTTGGAGAAAACCCTGCCCTGCTTGCAGCAGCAGGGCTGGCTGTGGACAGAGCCTACAGAAAGCTCTTATCTCCAGAGCTTGGTTTCCTTCTGGTTCAGGGTTTGTCTGACCTTTTGGTCACTGAGTAAGGTCGATTTTTGCCAGGTTTTCTTTCGGAGGGGGAGGAAAAACATGTAAGTAGGTGGTGCTGGTGGGAGGATACTCCCGGGTGGGGTGGGAGGATCTTGCGTTGCTGATATCGTTTCCAGCGTGTGGATGACTTCAGTGCTGTCCTTCTGCCCGGAGTTTGGGATGGGTCTAGATGAAGCAGATTTAAATAAATAGAAGAAGCACAAACAACACAAGATGTATTAGAGAGGGAGGGAATAAAACCCGTTCTTGGCAGCGCCTCAGGTTGACTTGGCAGCGAGATCTCACGGCTCTCTCCCAGGAGATCCTGGAGATGCAACTGGACAGAGGACAAAAAGCCTGAAGGACAGGAGTCGTGCAGCAGCTGCCAGCCCAGGCACAGAGCAGAGCTGTGTCCAAGCCCTCTCTGGGCTCACAGCAGAGGAGATGTTGGCCCATCCTTGGGAGGCCCTGTGGCCACGTGCTGGTCTGGGCTTGGCAGCTCTGGGCTCTGTCCTGGCCAGCACAGTGATGTCTCACATCTCTGGGCCTCTGGATCCGTAGGTGTTTGGGAGGAGATAACCATAGCCATTTCTCAGGAGCTTTCTGAGGTCTCCAGAGGAAAGAAATCACCATAAAAATCTTGTATTTAAAAGGGCTGGGGGAAATGATTTTACTGATGTCATCGTCCTGTAATTTAGCTGGACGTTTCGTTTCCTGGGAAGCACGTACAGTACAAGTGAGCAGCCTGAGCTTGCTGATCTTCTTGGATTATTTGTGAGTGTTTGTCCTGTCCACACACACAGGGAATCCAATGGGGTTTAATGGAGCTGAGTGTTCTGCCACTGCCCAGGAACATTCCAGGTGTCAGTGAGCCAGGGGGAGCTGACCTCTCCTTCATTCCCACCTCCAGTTCTGGGGCATTCGGGATCAAGGCTCTTTGCCATGGTCTTCACCTCAGTAACATTTGAGTTTGCTCGGAGTACAGCCACTTGCAGACCACTATATGAACAATTTATTCATTTCCTTTAAGACCAGATACTTTTCCTTGGTGCTGAGCTTGTTCCTCTCATGCTTTTCCACAGTTCACCCATTCTGTGCTTCATCCATGGACACCTTTGCTGCTCCACCAGCCTGGGATCTTTCCATGTGCTCTCCCATTTGGGGTCATATGAGCACACCCATAAATCCTTCCCATCCAGATGTCTGCAGGAACTCCAGCCCCACATCCACTCCTCTCTCCCATCTCTACAGGATGCACAGCAGCATCCCTATCTCGGATTATTTTGGGATGATGTTGCATGAGGGTTTAAATAAACATTTTAATGCTTTTCTCCCCAGGTCAACATGGATTTGTGGTTCTTTCTCCTTTTGCTCGGAAGTGGCCTGATAGGTGTAGGTGCCAACAACAGTACAACAGGTAAACTGTGCTCCTCGTCTCTCCTTTATCCCACTTTTAGGATCAAAGGAGTGAGTGTGAACATGCTCAGTGTCTTATTCTTTCTGCCCTCTATGTAACTGTAAAATAAAGTATTGGAAAGAGGGTGATGAGCTTCAGGTGCCCATAAATGAGGGTTGAACAGGGTAAACACATTTTGCTCCTGGCTGATATTGATCCTCACCTCCAGAGGCTCTAATATTTGTACCTCCTCATATGTAGCACCCGTTCAGGTGACACTTTTATGACATCTGCATCACCTGCTGTGCAGAGCATTCCTTGTCCTGCACTCGGGATTTATTGGTTGTTTTATCCTTATAGTTGCGGTCGCTTGAATCTTCACCATCTAAACCCCTCAGTGTCACGGGAAAGAATCTTACAGAGGTTGCCCTGTGCTTTTCCCTTCTCAGAGCCACCCACAACAGCATCCACCTCCCCCAGGAGCCCCACCAAAGCTCCTACCCCAGGTCCTGAGGATGGGACCACGCCGGGCGCCAACAGGCTCAACGTGAGCACTCCAGGGACTGTTTCTACCACGGCGCCAAAGCCTCCTCCGACCACAGCCGCCAGGATCTCCCCCAACGCCACCACTGGCAGCCTCAACACCTCCTCCACCCCGGGGACAACTGTTCCTGTGCCTCCAGCCCCATCCCTGCTCCCCAGCGTGACGCCGTCGGTGCCACGCGCCACTGTCCCCAGCACGGAGGCGGAGACGACGGAGAGGAACTTCAGCATGGTGGTGACAACACAAGAGACCTCTTCTGCTTCCCACAATGGTAGGCATCTCCCTCAGCTCTTCTTCTCCAGGCCACCCTGCCTCTGGGTTTGTTTTTTTTTGCTCTTCTTTGGTTTTGCTGAGCAAAAAACCACTTTGGGGCCAATTCCGTGGTGATACGAAACGATACAATTCCTTTAAAGGCCCAGCTCAGAAGAGATTTATTATACCAAAGGTTTGGGCCAAGATTATCTCGTGAAAGATGTCCACAGATACAGCAGATGATCTTTACTTCCAAACTGTTCTGTGGTTCTCTCCTTACATTATCAATTTTCCCCATTGCTTGGGTGACTTTAATCTTTGAAAACTCCAGATGATAGAGAGTTGTCTCTGTTGCCATCCTGATCTCATTCCCCTCTTGGCACATCAGGAAAGTGACCCCATAAAATGCAGTTTGGCTGCTCAGTGCAGGTTAAGAGTGAAAAATCAGGCAAAAAAAGGCTGAAGTGACTAGAAATCTTTGCTGAGCTGTGGCTCTTCAGCCATGGTTTGTTCACTGTATTGTGTGAGACCAGTTTTGTGCAGAGTGAAGGAGTCTGGTGTAGCCTTAACACACTCATGGGGCAAGTTTAGAATAAATGTAGCCTTCAAATGGGAGAGATGGAGGCAAAAGCCTTAAGTGCTGCCAATATCTGGATTTTGTAATGTGATGTGTGCTCGTGGGGGTCTGAATTAATCATTTTTGTGTCTCTACTGCCTCTTTTTGTGACTTGGGTTACCAATTTTGGTGAGCTCCCCTGGTGTGTGCCATGGCACATTGGCCATTGCACCATCAAGGCCAGAAGTGGCTTCTCACTCAATGTCAGTGCTGAGAGCAAACCTGGTTCTTCCTTTATTTCAAATAACTTGTCAAGGAACAAAATTAATTTCAGGGCTGCCCTTGCCGTTAGTCTTAACGGACAATGTGGGTGTTAGCCATGGAAGAATTAAACAGTGCTCAAGGAAGGGACTGGGGCAGAAGGTGACACTTTGCACAGGCAGTTCCTCCTCCTCCAAACCCAGCAGGATTGTCCTCAGCCCTGTGCTGCAGCTCTTCACACACACATCATGGCCACGGGGTGCTGTGCCAGCAGCATTGCCCCAGGAGAGCCAGGACACCCCTGGCACAGGTTTGTTCCAGTGTCCTCTGGATGAGAATCCATCCCAGCAGGTCGAGACTTTCTTTGGATGCTCCTCACCCCCATCCCTTAGCCCTGCTGCTCTTAATTGAACTCTTGGCTCAGCCGCTCTCTTAAAATTATGCCCCACTGTTATCTCTTGATATTTAAGTGCTAATGAATTACACCAGTGACTTGCTGGTTATGGGTTTAAACAGTCCGTGCAGTAAGTTGTGTTTATTGATGTTAAATCTTGGCCTCAGCTCCCTGTTCTGCTGATAAAAACTCGGGATTTGTTCCTTTTTCCTTACTCAGAAATTCATTTTAACGTCCTGGCTTTGTAGCTGGTGTTTTAAAGGAAAGATTTACAGGCAGGTGATGAGAGTTACTAAATTTGTTCCTGTCTTGGTCTTTGATCCTTCCTGACTTATTAAAATGTCTTGTTCCTTCGTTGCTAAGAGACTTTTGTTTTCTTTTTCTGCAGGTAACTCTGACAGAAGAGGTAAGAATTTTTTATTTCGTTGCTCTTTAGACAGTAAATACATTTCCAGAAGTGTTCTGCTATTAGAGAGCTCTCCTTAGGACCTCCAAATGTGCTTTTATGAAAACTCGCAAGCTCTTTAGAAGAGCTGGTGACATACTGATATCTTAATTTCTGTTGGGCTTTTCTTTTTAGAGCTAAACAATCCCATTCCAATTTGTATATTTCCTATTAAATACAAATTGTTCCTGCTCTGAGAATGTCAGCACTTCCCTAGAGCTGGATGACCAAAGCCTAAGAAGCCATTCAGGAAATTTCCTTTTGGTTTTCTTTTTTATTTTTTTGCTCCTGAATTGACTTTATTGACTGTGACTTACGCGATTTGATCCAAACCCATCCTGCAGATGATGGGAACAATTATTATTCTCCTTCATTCTGTTGGCAAGCAGTAACACAAATCCATTTCTTGTAAAGAGAACAGCACTTTAGGGACATTTTTCCATCTCTCAGCTCTGAGAACTGGCACCTTGACCAGAATATTTGCAATTACTCATGGCTTTAGCACTCCAGGAGCGGGCAGAGCTGGGCTGGCTCCCACCTGGAGGAACAAGCTCTGTGTGTTTCCATCCTGGGTGTTGGAGCTTTGCAAACCCTGGTTGTGCTGCTCGCTGTGCCAGGCTCACCCAGCCCACTGATGGAGCAGGGAACAGGCAGATGCTCTGCAGCACTTCCTGTCAGCACACATTTAGCGGAGGGAATAAAAGGGATGCATGTCTGAGGGAGCTAATTGAAAACTGTGGCTAAGCCTCTGCAGAAATGCTCAGTGCGATTCCCTCGGATCTGGCCTGGCTGAGGTCACATTTTGTGGTCTCTCTGCCATCGTTCATCCCTGCTCACAGGGCAAAGGAACATAAAATAGGAATGTGTCTGACTCCTTAACAATATTCATATTTATATGAATATTGCTAATATTAATAATGTTTAGAAGAGCGTGGAGTGATGGGACAAGGGGGAATGGCTTCAAACTGGGAGCAGGTTTAGATTAGATGCTGGGAATAAAGTCTTGACTGTGAGGGTGGGGAGATCCTGGCACAGGACAACCAGAGACTTGTGGCTGCCCCATCCCTGGCAGTGTCCAAAGCCAGCTTGGACAGGGATTGGAGCAACCTGGGATAGTGGAAGGTGACCCTGCCCACGGCAGGGGGTGGAACTGGATGGTTTTTATGTCCCTTCCCACCCAAACCATTCTGTGACTGGTTTTGGAGGCAGATGTTGCCAGCTGTGAGCAGGGATGAGCTGCTCAGCACTGTGCCTCTCTGTGTGATGTGTAAGGAAAGCCCACAAACCCCTGTAGAGCACCTCTGCCTCCAGCTGGGACATGACCCAAGCACCAGAGGAGGTTTGCTGGCTCCTCAGAAGGACCAGGACAGGATTTAATCATCCTGATGCCTTCCAGCCTCTGGGCTGCAGTGCTCCAGCACTGTGAAAGCAGAAGGTTGAGTCCTTGTCCCTTTTCCGAGTGAAATGCCAGCATGGAACCCTCAGGCTGAGGCTGGAGCAGAGCAGGAGCTGTGGAGAGGGGTTGGCACAGCTCAGCAGGGCTGGCAGGGCAGGGAGGCAGCAGCTGGGGACCTCCAGCTCGTTTCCTGCCCTTAGCCACTCCTCATCCCGCCAGATGTGTCCAAAAAACAGCTGCAAAAAAACCCCAAACCCTCCAGACTCCCTGCACCCTGCTGCCAGAGCCACCTCTGCCCACAAATCACATCTCTCTCACAAATCACCAGCTCCAGCCCGGCTCACCTCTGGTCAGGCTGAACTTAACTCCAGCCAAGCCAGGAAAAAATGGTCCAACGGTGGCTTCACACCACACGTTTTGGCAAATCATCTCTCCTCCTCCTCCTGCAGCCAGGATGGAGGTGGTGGCTGCGCTCAGAAGTCTCAGTGAAAGGCCAGGGCTAGCTGTGGTTGAGCCAAGACCAACCTGTTCTTGAGTTTGGAAAGCGTGAAGGTGGGGAATGCCAAGGCTCAGGTACCTATCAAGTGTGCAGGAGGCAGAATTCCCAATAAATTCCTTGGGTTTTTTGCTGCAGGGCTGTAGGAGGTGCTGCCACATTAGGGCAGTAGATGGGAAGGACAAACACATGCAAAACCAGGATAATTTAATTTTTTTGTTTGCCACACCGAGTCATTATCTTCAAATCATTACACAAAAATCATATATTTGAATAGAAGTAACATTCCCAGACCTCCCACCACAGAGGGACAAATGCAGAAATACAATCAGAGTGCCCCTTGGTAGCTCAGAGATGGACAAAATAAATGCCACCTGAGGAAATCTGCTGGCTGAAATTGCTGAGACACATGGTGCAGGAATCTGCAGGGAAATGGATGCACAGGAGGTGGAAAGAAGGGTCAATACCCTGCAGCCTCCTGGGGCTGTGTAGACTCATTTTGGTGACCCCTGCAGACTGAGGGAGCTGATGAAAAATGGAAATAACCCCAGCTGGCATGGCTGGCATCCACATTTATCTGCAAAAATGCCCTTCAGGGCCATTCTCCTCCCTGGTTGGAGCTGCTTGGCTCCCAACCCATCTGGGTCGTTTGCCAGCACCGACCATGGATTCACTGACCTCCAGCACAAGGCAGAAATGGCTCATTTAAAGGGGAAAAATCTGTTGTGGGTCCTGGGGAATGTTTCAGACATGGCTAATCTAGGGGGTTTTGCGAGGGAATTTTGTGGTGCCTGGAGGAGCCAGATGAGGTCACACTCGGTGGCCTGGTGGTGTCTGACATCTCCTGCTCTCCAAACTCAGTATTGCCAGGGAGGAAAGAGTAGGAGCTGGGATTAGATGGTCTTTGGAGGTCACTTTCAACCCGAATTATTCTGTAATTACAGAATCATGGAATGGTTGGGTTGGAAGGGGTCTTAAAACTCAAACAGTGCCACCCTCTGCCATGGGCAGGGACAGTTTCCATTATCCCAGGTGGCTCCAAGCTCCATCCAACCCTGAACACTTCGAGGGATCCAGAACAGCCACAGCTCCTCTGGGCAGCCTGGTCCACACCAAATCTCACCCTGGAGGTGTTCAGACCTCAAGTGCAGCAGGAAGCTTTGCTGCTGTTTGACAAGGAACTGGAAGCAAAATCTTGGTGGTGTTACAAGTGTGGTGTCTGCGGGATCTTAAAAAGGCCACAGGTTTAATACTTTAAATTTTAAGAATTTAATACGAATTTCCTTGTGATTTTAGAAATTATATCAAACTCATGGACCTCTTAGGAGCTTCTGTGGATCCTTTAGTCTCAGGCAGACTTTGTGAATCCCCAGCTGACAGAGGAAACTTCTACTAGTGGCTCCTGGGCCACCTGGAGCACATTCAGTTGTGCAGAGGAAACCCCTAAAATATCCCAATCCCAGCTTTGTCCGTCACTGTTTTCATCTGCAAGGTCACAATTTCAGAGTGGCCAGCTCCTGGAGAAGCCTGAGTTATTCTGAGTGGTGGTTTCAGGGTTTAATCTGATTTGAGAGTGTCTGAGGTACACGGTGCCCATTCAGGTCCTTTTCTGTCTTCATTCTGAGACTGAAAAAATGCAACATCACTTAATACTATTTATTATTTATTATGTTTTTCTTACTAATATCATCATCAGAATTGGTTTTCAGGCAGAAATCGTAGATCTCTGCCCTGTTAAATGATGGCTCTGGATGTTTTCCAACGTCCATAACCACACCTTTCTTTTCCTCTTGCAGATGAGACTCCAATTATAGCTGTGATGGTGGCCCTGTCTTCCCTCCTAGTCATAGTATTTATTATTATTGTTCTGTACATGTTGAGGTAAGAGCTGCTTTAATGCCGGATTCCCTTGTTTGACAGAAACAATCCCCGAATGAACAGGAATGAGCCTTTTGTGCTCTTTCCCAAGCTAAAGGCTGACACAGCTGGTGCTTTGAAAAGAAACCTGTAAGGACAATGAACGAAAATGATGTTTGGGGTTATCTGGTGAATGATGCTTATCCCTTTCTCAGCTCCTCGTTCGGGGAATTCCTGTTGTGCCTCTCAAAATGTCACATTTAGCAGGGTAGATTGAACTGCAGCCCTGTCAGTGTGGGTGAAAACCGGTGAGGTTTCTTGTGAGGCTGTAAATGATGGACTGAGGAATCCAGGGAGGCTGAGCACAGCCACAAAGTCCTTTCCATGTGTTATTCCTTGATTCCCATCTTGATAGCAAGCAGGATCCAACACCCGAACTCTGCTTTGGGTACCAAACCTGTACATTTTGCCTGTGCATCTTCCACTGTGAATGGCAGGAGCTTGTGAGGAGTGTTAGGTGATGCTGTAATTGGAATTACAGCATAATAAAGCGTTGCAGCATTCTTAGATGCATTTTTTAAAAATCCAAACATCTAGCCTGCTGAAAGTGAAGCATTCCCAGCTCCTGAAATCATAACTAAGAGGGTCTTTATTCACCTGCAGTAAACATTCTAATTTACCCACCACTTTGGTGACTAAGTAAGTCTGGGGAGGGGAAAAAAAAAAAGAGAAGAAAAAACCAATTTTCTTAGCAGTGGAAAACTTCCCTCTGTCTCCTGGCTCCAGGCCTGCCCTCACAGCAGTGAACCTGAGGAGAGTTTTGCCTCAGGAGTTCAGCAGCAGCAGAGTTTGAGTCCTTCCCACCTGGCTTCCAGCCCTGAAAAAAAGGCTTTCTGTTCACTGCCCAGTGATTCAGCAAAACTCGGAATTTCAGGCAAAGGGAGCATGAGCAGCTGCTCCAAGTTAAAAGCACATGGAAAAGGTCTTTGCTGCAGGACAGATCAACCTTTCTGTGCTCTGCTGGATCAGCCCAGGGAGCAGGAACTCCTTGGGGTGTAATGAGCACCCTTAAAGCTTCTCCTCCTGGTTTTCAGCTGGCTCTGGGCTCCTGCAGCTGTTCCAGATGTGCTCAGCGAAGCTCTGCCCGCAGTCAGGACTTTGGAGGCTCCGCAGCCTCTCAGCCCCACCACCTAATTCATAAAGCCCTGAGAAAATGTGAAACAACCCTGGCATCTCTCATCTGGGAGGGGAGCTGGGCTTCCTGGTGGGTATTTCCTGACTTTCCCACTCCAATTCTCTTTGGCAGGTTCAAGAAATACAAGCAGGCAGGGAGTCACTCCAACTCCTTCCGGCTGTCCAACGGCCGCACGGACGATACAGGTGAGTCCTGCTGCCACACAGGGTCTCTCCCACCCCATTTTGTTGTAGTTTATTTTGTAGTTTATTTTTTTTTTTCCTTGTAATTTCTGTTTTTCACTATTTCTTGTTCTGCTGGTTCTCTTTCGTGGTTTTGGCAGACTTTTTGTAAAGTGAAGGTTTATTTCCCGGCTTTCATTCCAGTGACTAAATGTTTGCCCTCGAGTGGTTGATATTAAAATGGGTGATCGCTTCCGAAATCAAACTCCTCACATTCCTCTTGAGTCTTCACAGTATTTCTTTGACTCAAGTAAGAGCCCTCTCTGAAAAAGCACATCTTTGGGGAGTAATTAAACATCCTTCTGCTCTTTCAGATTAGGGTGATCTCTGATTAAAACTCAGATCTTCACGCTAACTGTAGACATCAAACTAACATTTCCTGGAGAAAGCAGGGAATACTTTTCTTTTGAACGAAAAAAAAATATTTTTATACCTCTTAAAGATGCACAAATGCAATTTTAAAGCCTCGTGTAGTATCTTAAATTTTTTCTGCCCCCCCAAGCTTTGAACTAGAGCTGACATTGAGGAACTGAAGTTGGGTATCTCCATCCATATGTAGGCACCGAATTAAATCTGAAGAGACCTCTTAAACTCATTTCAGATGCTTTTTTCACTCCTTCCACATAAACCAAACACCTTCTGAGAAGCACTAACTGAAATTCAGCACCTTCTTTATTTTCCATTGGCTGCAAAACCTTCCCTGCCCGTCTTACATCACTGCAAACGAAGGTGTGAACTTCATAAACTCTGGCTGTGTTGGTGTAACCCTCACATGGCCTTTCCTGGCTCTGCTGAGCAGCACAAGCAGCAGCTGCCTTTGCTGTGCCCTCCTGGGAATTGTGCCACAGTGGTGGTGCCAGGCTTTCCATGGGAGTGAGGGAGAAGTTGGAATTCAAAGCGAGGTGATCTCCAACCTCATTATTGGTGATTTGATCCTCAGTGCCCTGCCTCTGCAAGAGTGCAGATCCCAGGGTGTTAGGATCGCTGGATTTTTGGGGTTGGAAAAGCCCTTTAAGATCATCCAATCCAGCCATTTCCCCAGCACTGCCAAGGCCACCAATGCCCCATGTCCCCAAGTGCCACACCCACAGGGCTTTTAAATCCCTCCAGGGATGAGGACTTCACCACTGTCCTGTGCAACTGTGCCAGGACTTGACAGCCCTTTTGGTGAAGAATTTTTCCTAAATATCCAACCTAAACCTCCCCTGGCCCAGCCTGAGGCTGTTCCCTCTCCTCCTGTCCCTGTTCCCTGGAGCACAGCTTGTCCCCCCGGCTGTCCCCTCCTGTCAGCAGCTGTGCAGAGCCACAAGGTCCCCGTGAGCCTTCTTTTCTCCAGGCTGAGCTCCTTTCCCAGCTCCCTCAGCCTCTTCTGACGCTCCAGCCTCTTCCCCAGCTCCATTCCCATCTCTGGAATGGATTTCATCACTCTCCATTCCCATCACTCTCAATTCCCATTTCATCACTCTCAATTCCCATCACTCTCCAGCCCCTCAATGTCTTTTTGTGAGGGGCTCAGAATTGCCCCCATGACTGGAGGTACCCCAGCAGTGCCAGCACAGGGGACAATCACTGCCCTGGTCCTGCTGCCACACCAGTGCTGCCACAAGCCAGGTGCCACTGGGTTCAGAGAGCACCCTGGTCAGCTGGAAGGTGATGATGAAGACGATTTTTAACATCCCTTCCCCCCAAACCGTTCTGGGCAAACACGAGCACGGTGACCACACAGCCCTCAAAGCAGCAGCATGCGGGGTCCCTGTGCTCCCCTGGGCGTGGGTGGGCAGTGCTGGGCACAGGGGACAGCTGGTGGCCCCCGTGACAGCCAGGTGTCCTTGCAGAGCCGCAGAGCATGCCGCTGCTCGCCCGCTCCCCCAGCACCAACCGCAAGTACCCGCCGCTGCCCGTGGACAAGCTGGAGGAGGAGATCAACCGCCGCATGGCCGACGACAACAAGCTCTTTCGGGAGGAGTTCAACGTGAGTGCCTCTGCTTCTCACAGGCTGCCCTCAAATTTGGGTTTGGGATGCGGTGCTGGGGGGTTTCTCTACTCTGCCACTCTCTGGTGGCAGAAGCCATTCTGTCCCTGTGTCTGGTGAGGGGGACAAGCCACTCGCCCTCAGGCTCACTGCAGGAAACACAGAGTTTCTAGCAATGAACACTTAGGGGTTACGTTTTCCTGGGTTTAGGAATGGTCCTGGATGGCTTGGGGTCTTCCTGAGCTTCCCTGCTGGTTTCCTCCCAAGCTCAGCCTCCCTCCTCCCTGTCCTCATGGCTTAAATCCAGCAACACCCAAAAATGAGCTCTGACAGAGAAAGAGGACAGATTGTATTTCAGTGAGCTGTTAACCCTGAAACACAATGATGACAATGTGTGGGACAAAGGTTGGCCTTCAGCTGTGAGGAGTTCAGGTATTGTGCTCGTCCCACGAGCGCAGAGCATTTCTTCAGGGATGGCTAGAAGCTCTTCTTGATGTTGCTGAGCTTTGCAACTTGTGACAATAAATCCGTTTTGCCTTGTTAATACAAAACCAGTTTAGAATAGAATTGGATAGAACAGAACAGGATAGATTCATTCAGGTTGGGAAAGCCCTCTGAGATCATCCAGTCCAACCATTCCCCCAGCACTGCTAAGATCAACACTAAACCATCTCCCCAAGTGCCACATCTACACATTTTTTGAAAACTTCCAGGGATGGTCACTCCACCACTGCCCTGAGCAGCTGTGCCAGGGCTTGACAACCCTTTTCATGAAGAAATTTTCCCCAATATCCCAGTCTAAACCTCCCCTGTCATAACTTGAGGCTGTTTCCTCTCATTCTGTCCCTTTTTCTCTGCGAGCTGAGCCTGACCCCCCGGCTGTCCCCTCCTGTCAGCAGTTGTTCAGAGCCACAGGGTCCCCCTTTCCTCCAGGCTGAGCTCCTTTCCCAGCTCTCTCAGCTGCTCTCATCAGACCTGTGCTCCCAGCCCAGGTCCAAGACATGACATGGCACCATGAGAACGATGAGAAGATATAAAAAAGCCACTTGACTTACTTTGTCCAGCTGCTGCACAACTTGATCCCCTTCCTCGCCGTGCTGCGGTGAAACCAAATAGGTGCCACGAGTGCCCAGGGAGGGGGATTTTTAGGGTTATAAATACCTGATTGCCCTGGACACTTCCTGCCATCCTGTCAGCTGGAGGAAGGGATGGTGAAAACCTCCAGAACATTCCCTCTTTGCTGTTCAAAGGGAGTGTGGAATAACGGTGCTGGGGAAGCACCTCCTGGGCTCAAGTGGGAAACTCAGGCAGAGTGTCCCCTGTCACCCCAGCTAACCCCAAACAAAGGTCCCCTGGTGCTGCTGCTGCCATCACTGGGTGGGCTCAGCGATGGGGGCTTAATCAGGTCACAATTAGCAGCACTGTTAATGAGGAAATCTGAGCAGGAGCCTCCGTGGACAGGAATCGGGAATGAGTTCGTTGGTGCTGCCGGGTGGGTTTGGAGCTGCTGCCACCTCGTGTCCGTGGAGCAGGAGAGTCCAGACAGCTCCTTTCCAAAGGGATTGGCTCTCCCCGATCCAGCGCAGCTATTTAAATAGTCACTTGGAGCTCGGTGGGGAGGAGGAGCTGCTGCTGGGGTGGGGATGAGGGGTGTGGGGACACCATGGGGACATGTCCGGACGGCCAGGACGCTCAGATGTGGCATTTGCCAGCACATTGTTCCTCCCATGCCATGAGAACATCGTGGAAAACCCTTTTTTTCTGCCATTTCAGGCTCTCCCAGCCTGTCCCATACAGGCCACGTGTGAAGCTGCTTCCAAGGAAGAGAACAAGGAGAAGAACAGATATGTGAACATTTTGCCCTGTATGTAATCAGAGCTCCATGGACTGGGGGAAACACTCGGGGGCTCCTGCCAGGACTCCCCATTGCTGGCTTTGGGATGGGCAGGGGCACGGTTGAGGGCATTTCACCTCCCAGCTGGGTGGCTGTGTCTGCTTTAGCTTGACAGACCTGTGAGGAGAAGCTCTCTGGAGCCCTCAGCAGCCATGGAGGGTGAAACAAATGGGAAATACCAGGTGCCATTGGACCTTGGGGTGTCCTCAGAAGTGCGTTCTGCAGAAGGAAAACTCCCCTGGGTGAGGTCTAGCACCTCTCTGGGTTTAAGCAAGAAGAATTTGGGGGCATGGAGGTGTTTTTTCAGGGGAGGCAGGAGCATGGGCTCTGCTCCAGCACCTGCATTCTCACTGTGCCAGCAGAGTGGAGGGGATTGTCCTTAATGCAAAGTTTTAATTGCCCTGCAGATGATCATTCCAGGGTTCACCTGACTCCTGTGGAAGGAGTCCCTGACTCCGACTACATCAACGCCTCCTTCATTAATGTGAGTTTTGGGATTCGAAGGGGAAATCCCCACCAGGAGCAAAGCTGAGCTTTGGAAAGGGCTGGGGAAGCACTCCTGCTGGAGCTGGGGATTTCTGATCTCCAAATCAGAGAATCATTTTCTTCAGATCATCGAGTCCAACCATTCCCCCAGCACTGCCAGGCCACCGCTAAACCATGTCCCCAAATGCCACATCCACATAGATTTAAATGATCAGGTGATTATCAGTGCTTCCCAGCTTGCAGGCTGGATGTGGGAAGGGGATGAAGAAGAAATCAAGGAATTCAGCTAAAATGGAAGCAGCATTGCCCTGCTCTGCTCCTGGGAAGAGGTGGTTCCTTTGTGGTTGTCAGTGTGTGTCTCAGATCAGTTTGAAGGGTCATGTGAGAGATGGAGGCACATGAAGCAAAGCAAAACCCAAAAGAGCCTTTTCCTTTCCTCCCCAGCAAATAAAACACACCAAATCAATCCCCATGGCTTCTACAGCCCCATTTCCCAAGGATTAGTGCTGATTTTCCTGTGAGGCTCTGGATGCAGGGTCTGATCCCAGTGGAAGGGCAGTTGGGTACCACTTCATTAGTGCCTTGTGCCAACAAGATAGGTCATTCCTGCATTATGGTGTGGGAAGTGTTCCTTTGGGAAAACAGCCCTTTGCACGGGGATTTTCCATTATTTCAGCCCATCTTTGGTGCTGATTCTCCCCTCAGAGGCTGCAGCCCATTCTCTGCACAGGAAAGGATGAGCAGCAGAGCAGGTGCTGCCTCTGTTCCTGAAGTAAATGCATTTCATGACTCTTGTATTAGAGAAATGTTCATTTCTCTTCCTTTTTCTCGTTTACTTGCAGGGGTACCAAGAGAAAAACAAGTTCATTGCTGCACAAGGTAAATTGCTGATTATTCCCACAGCACAGCATCTTGCAGAGCTCCCCTGCTCTAAAGCAGGCCTGGCTGCTCCACAGATTGTTCCCAAAATGATTTTCCCAGTCAAAGATCAGTGCTGGATCTGTCGGTGGAGGGAGAGAAGTCCTTCCTGTGCAATACCCATTGCTGGAGGGTGTTGGGACCTCTGGAAATACTGCCAGGGAGCTGTTTAATTAAATTCCCCAAATCATAGAATCATGGGATGGTTTGGGCTGGAAGGGACCTCAAAGCTCATCTCATTCCACCATCCTGCCTTGGGCAGGGACACTTTCCTCTATCCCAGACTGTTCCAAGCTCCATCCAGCCTGGCCTTGAACACTTACAGGGCTGGGATAGCAAGAAGTTCCTGTGATCTTCAAAAGTCCAAATGCTAAATCCTTAAAACCAAAATTCCCTCTCACAGGGTGGGGATCATGTCAGCGACAGGATGTTAGCTGCCCATGGGAGTGTTTTGTGTCTCCTCTCTTGGCTTGCAGCGGGTCAGAGCACCCCTGCCAGTTTCCCTGGCTCTGGCTGGAGGAGGAGGCTGGATCAGGTCTGTCAGCACTTGCAGGCTCGGGTTAAGCTTTGGCTCTGCTGTTCTCTTGGCTCAGCCTTAGCCTCAGGCTTGGCAAGGCAGCCTGGGCTGAGTTAGCTCCGTGTCTGGCAGGCAGCAGGGAGCTATCCTTGAGCCACACTGAAATGGGATCCCAGTGGGACAGCCACGATTTCCCTGGGTCACCTTGGGCAAGTCCATGCTCTGTTTGTCTGGTTTCCCCTCCTTGGGCTAAATACAGAATTCTTGACCATAAAACACATCCAGAAATTCCAGCTGTTGTGTGATAGGATTATTCCCTAAATCAGACATGCCCAGACACCTCCTGGGACCTATTGGCAAAAAGTATGTTGGATCACCTATGACATGTGACCTCACAGGCTGGGGTTTGGTCCTTAATTGTGAGAGGCTGACCCCAAAGAGGATGATTTCTTTTACCTTCCCCTCAGGACCAAAGGAAGAAACAGTGAATGATTTTTGGAGGATGATTTGGGAGCAAAACACAGCGACAATTGTCATGGTGACCAACCTGAAGGAGAGGAAAGAGGTAGGTGCCAGAAGGGTTCACAGGCTGGGATTTGACCCAAACTGGGCTAAATCCAGCTCATCCTGTGCCTATGGCATGTTCTGGAGCCATTCCCAGGTTTGTGAGGGTGTCCAGAGCTCACCTGCACCTGTTTTCTCCCCCACAGTGTAAATGTGCTCAGTACTGGCCGGATCAGGGCTGCTGGACATACGGGAACATCCGAGTGTCCGTGGAGGATGTGACTGTCCTGGTGGATTACACCGTGCGCAAGTTCTGCATCCAGCAGGTGCCAGGGATCATCTACCCCATCCCATCCCATTATCCCATCCCATTATCCCATCCCATCAATCCCATCCTATCCCATCCCATTATCCCATCCCATCCCATCCCATTATCCCATCCCATCCCTCCCCTCTCCACACTGGGCATCCCAAAGGTGCTCCTCAGCTCCTCCAAGGTGCCATGAGGGCAGAGTTGGGATGAAATGACCCCCAGCACCCATTTTTAACCAGAATTTCCTCCCAAGAACCTGTTCCCAGTGATACCAGCATGGATGTGCTGAGAGCAGGAAAGCTGAGGGATGAAATTCCTCCAGGAATTCTGCCAGGGCTGAAATTCCATTCTGCAATACTCCAGCACTTGCTGTTACCAGTGTTGCCTCCTGCTCTCACCCACAGACACTTAATGCCTGAAAATAATCAGATTTATCCCATAGCTGAGGCAAAATCCAGTGCCGTATGCGTTGGGTTTGATTGCTTTCCCATCTGTCACCACATTTCCTTGTCCTCCAAGGAGATTCTAGGTGTTCTGGTCACTCTGTTTTCCTGCTGCCCTCACAGCTGGTGCCTGCAAACCTGTCTGGACTCCCAGTGGGATTCTCCTGAGCCTCATCCTTCACTCCAATGGCCTGGAGATGTCTGTTTCCCTCCCCTGCCTTGAATCCGAGGATGATGTGGGCAGAGGAGTGGGAAAGGATGGAGCAACAGCTTCTGTTGGAGCTTGTTGGGGATGAAATGTGGCAGCTGCTGCCAGGCTGGATCCACAGGCAGGAACAGGCTGGCGTCTCCCACTCCTCAGGTGTAGGATGTGGTGCATTAAAATGTCATGTTTTTCGAGACTGGTTTGTCCCAGAGCCACAATCTGTGCCCTTTCGGCTGGGGATGCTGCTTCTTGAGCCACCCAGCTCCATCTCAGGACTGCAGCTCCTTCTCTACCGTTGATTTTTGGGGAAAAGAAGGGAAACCTGAGCATTTCTCATGAACCTGAGTCCGTGTTTCCCCTCCAGGTGGGTGATGTCACGAACAAGAAGCCTCAGCGCCTGGTGACGCAGTTCCACTTCACCAGCTGGCCTGACTTTGGGGTGCCCTTCACCCCCATAGGGATGCTGAAATTCCTCAAGAAGGTGAAGACCTGCAATCCCCAATATGCAGGAGCCATAGTGGTGCACTGCAGGTGAGTGCTGCCCATCCTGGGTCACCTGGGAAGCATCTCTCCTATTTTTAAAAGAAATTTTTTTTTTTCAGGAAGGATTTTTTCATTGTCTTTATTTAACTTTCCCGTGTTGAACAGGGATGTTCCTCGTGGGGACATTCTAAAAATTGCATGAACTGAAGGAAGGAGATTGGCCTCACGGGGGTGGTTTCAGGCACAGCAACAACCCTGGGGAGCCACAAGGGCTTCTATTTCAATAAGGAGAAGCCCCATAGTTAAAGACAGAGATGATCACATTTGCAGCATCCCAAGTCTGTTTTTCCAGCCTTCTTGGGAGGCAGCTGATCCAAGAGCTTTGTCATTCCCTAATGTTTGCTGCTCTCATACTTCTCTTTAAAGCCCATCTGATTCCAACCCTCTGCCATGTTCAGGGACACCTTCCTCTATCCCAGGTTGCTCCAGCCTGGCCTTGGACACTTCCAGGGATCCAGGGGCACCACAGCTTCTCTGGGCACCCTGAGCCAGAGCCTGCCCACCCTCACAGGCAAGAATTCCTTCCCAAAATCCCACCCAACCCTTGTGTTGCAGTGCCGGGGTGGGACGCACAGGCACTTTCATCGTCATCGATGCCATGCTGGACATGATGCACGCCGAGAGGAAGGTGGATGTTTACGGCTTCGTGAGCAGGATCAGAGCTCAGCGCTGCCAGATGGTACAGACAGATGTAAGTGTGGTGCTGCCCTGTCCTCTGGGCTTGGATTTCCTTCAGCCACTCCAAGCCTGCGGGAGGGTCAAGTGTCATTCCTCATTTTGGGTGATGCTGCATCAAGTGAGCCTTTTGCAGGGTCCTGGTCGTTTTAATCCCCTTTGTAGAATCATTAAATCATTTAGGTTGGAAAAGATCCTTAAGGTGAAGTCCAACCACTCCTCCAGCACTGCCAAGGCCACCACTAAACCATGTCCCAAGTGCCACATCCACACAGTTTTTCAATCCCTCCAGGGATGGGGACTCCTCCACTGTCCTGGGCAGCTGTGCCAGGGCTGGACAGCCCTTTCCATGAAGAAATTTGTCCAATATCCCAATCTAAACCTCCCCTGGCACAGCTTGAGGCTATTTCCTCTCATCCTGTCCCTGTTCCCTGGCAGCAGAGCCCAACCCCACCTGGCTGCCCCCTCATGTCAGGGAGTTGTGGAAAGCCAGAAGGTGCCCCTGAGCCTCCTTTTCTGCCGGCTTCGAGAACATTTTATGCCCCTTGACCTTTGCTTGGTGTGGCAAACAAAGTCCCAATCCCTGTTTAGTGGCAGGAAGGTTGTCGCTCCCTTTCCTGGAGTCTCAGGGGGTGGTGGCTTTGCACTGGGAAGGGAACAGGCACTGACGGCCTCTCGCTGTGCCCCTGGCAGATGCAGTATGTGTTCATATACCAAGCACTTCTGGAGCATTATCTCTACGGTGACACGGAGCTGGAGGTGACCTCGTTGGAGATCCACCTCCAGAAGATCTACAACAAAGTGCCAGGGACCAGCAGCAATGGGCTGGAAGAGGAGTTCAAGGTGAGCATGGCTGTTGTCCTGGTGGATCTGCTGGGATCACCGTGTGTTTGCCTGGCTCTGAAACTTCCCTCTGCTTTACTCCTTGCCCTGCAGAAGCTCACTTCAATCAAAATCCAGAATGACAAGATGAGAACGGGCAATTTGCCAGCCAACATGAAGAAGAACAGGGTGCTTCAGATAATTCCATGTGAGGCTTGTTTGGCTGCCTGTCTGGTGGGTGTGGGGACGGGAATCAGGCTGGAGGAATGGGACAGCAGGGACCTCATGGTGTTCAAGAAGGAAAAGTGCAGAGTCCCCCCCAGTTTGTGCTGGGGTCACCCAGCTGGGTTGGAAAAGCAGCTTGGAAGGAAAGGACCTGGGGGTCCTGGTGGACACCAGCCTGAACCTGAGGCAGCAATGTGCCCTTGTGACTTCCCAGCTAAAAGCCATGCATGGTTATCCAGGAGTTCCCCAAATCTCAGCTCATTTTGTTCTGTTCCAGATGAGTTCAACCGAGTAATCATTCCAGTGAAGAGAGGGGAAGAGAACACAGACTATGTAAATGCTTCCTTCATTGATGTGAGTCTTCTCCAGACTTCTTTCCATCTTTTCCCAATGGAAACCACCTCCCCCTGCTTCCTTTGGGAAGAATTTGTCCCAAACACGCCTTTTATGGGTTTTTTACCTCTCCCTCCACTTGACTTTGTTTAGTTTCACCGGATGGTGTTGGTTTTTTCTTCAAGAAACCCCTGAGTGCATCCAGCTCCTTGTGAGAGATGAGGGCTGGAGCCTGAGCAGAGCCTCCGAATCCTGGGCTCCCTTCTGCCCCTCTGGGCTCTGCTGCTGGAAATGACACAGCACATATCCGTGGAAATAACACAGCACTGGCCATTTGGTCAGAAAACATCCTCCAGATTAGATTAGGGAGCAGTACACGATCCCAAAACCCTGGAGAGAAGCCAGGTCAATCCCATTACACCTGTCTGGGTGATGGGAGGAGGAGAGGCAGGGAGGTTAAGTGCTGTCCTCACGCTGAGGAGGAGGTGAGTGATTGCACATCCTTCTCTCCTGAGCAATCCTGTTGACTCCAGGCAGACATCTCGGGTATTTATCATCATTCAGTGATGCCACTGCTGGCCAAGTGACAGACCCTGCTCTTTTCCAGCCCAATTCCTGCTTTCATCTCCTAATGACAGAGAGGGTTTTTTTTTCCCCCAAAAGGCAATCACTGGGTTTGCCCAGTAAAATCAGTTTATTCCCAGTTCTAACATCCCCAATTAATTGCTCCCTGAAATCTCCTTTGCTGGGTCCCTGCTGAGGCTGCGTGAGCAGCCAGGAGCAGCTGCCTTGTTGTGCATCCACATCAGAAAGCTTCCATGGCACGTAAGCAATTTGGGCTGAGGATTCAATTTCCTGCCTCTGCTGAACTTTGCTTAAATGACGAACTCCAAATGACGAAGCATCTGCAGTCAGAGTCTGCAGGGAGGGCACAGGGAGCCAACATCAGAGGGGTTTGGAAACAGAAAATCTTTGTGGCTGTGGAAGAGTGAGAGTCATCCAGCCTTGCTGATGGTTTGGGTTGGAAGAGACCTCAAAAATCAGCTTGTTCCTTTTAGTTTTGCTTGCTTCTTCCAAAAATGCCCAGTAAAAATCATACCTGGAGTACTTGGAGCTATGGCAAAGCTCTGCTCCAGCACTCAGAGCTTGCAATACTGCTCAGCTGTGCTAGAAACCCAAATGGATAAAGCCAGGCATATGTAGGGGATATGATCCTCCCAAAATTCAGCTGAGCTTGGTTACCCAACCATGTCCAAGAGGTTCCTCCCACTGCTGCACTGACCCTGTTCCCAAATTCCACTGACCCTGTTCCCAAATCCCAGGGTTATCGCCAGAAGGACTCCTACATCGCCAGCCAAGGGCCACTGCAGCACACGATAGAGGACTTCTGGAGGATGATCTGGGAGTGGAAATCCTGCTCCATAGTGATGCTGACAGAGCTGGAGGAGAGAGGCCAGGTGAGCTCCCGGGATCAGCTGTATTAAACACCAGGGAGATCAATAAACATGGCAGGGGTTGGAATGGGATGATCCTTAAGGTCCTTTCCAACCCAAACCTGTGATTCTGGGAGTCTGTGGGATCCCACCTGGTGTTGGGCAGCTGCCAGAAGACTCTTCTATCCAAACCCATGGGAATAATGTGGGTGCTTACCTGTCCCCTGCTGTGATGCTTCCTCAGGAGAAGTGTGCCCAGTACTGGCCGTCCGACGGCTCCGTGTCCTACGGGGACATCACGGTGGAGCTGAAGAAAGAGGAGGAGTGTGAGAGCTACACAGTGAGGGACCTGCTGGTGACCAACACCAGGGTAAGAGCCTGGCTTCTCCCTCTGGGGAGCTCAGGATGCTCCTAGTTTCACTGCCATGAGCTCTTGGTGGTGTTCCTCAGCTCCGTCAGCTCCCCATCATCCCAGGGGGATTGATTGTTGTTGCGGAGCAGAAAGGCTTTGCAAAGTGAGGGCCTTGCTGGCCTTGAAAAATCCCTGCTCACTTCTGTCACTTCGGCTAACTAGGAAAGCATTCTGGGAATGACTCAGCTAAACTAGAGGTGAAAAACAAGTTACATAATTGTAAAATAATTATTAGAACCAATCAGTGCTCACAGTGGGGCTGTGGTTGGTCACACCTGATGCTGTTCCTATCCTGGTCTGTGGTGGTTGGTTCAGCACATTCGTTGTGCCTCACAAGTATGGAAACTCATAACAAACTAAGAGTTTAAAAACCCTGAATTTTTGCAATAAAGTGTCTTTGCCATACCATGGTGAAGATCGTGTGTTTAACACCACAGATTGTATCCCTGGATCCCTACCTCCCACCCCAAGAGTTCCTGTCCTTCTGCCCTCACCCTTCTCCACCTTGTCCCTGTTCCCACCACCCAACCTCCCTCCTGCTCCCCATTTCCCACTCTTCCCCTGCTCCTTACCACGGAAATGCTCCACAAACATCCTGTGATCCACATGGATTATCCCAAATCCCCGAGCTGGTGGCTTCCTTGGGATCTCCCGCCACCTCCTGACCTCGAGCTGTGCTCTCCCGCCAGGAAAACAAGAGCCGACAGATCCGGCAGTTCCACTTCCACGGCTGGCCAGAGGTTGGGATCCCCGGGGATGGGAAGGGGATGATCAACATCATCGCAGCGGTGCAGAAGCAGCAGCAGCAGTCTGGCAACCACCCCATCACCGTGCACTGCAGGTAAAGCCTGGCTGGATCTGCTCCAGCAGCAGCTTGGGAGGTGCTCGGAATCCCAAAGCACATCCCGGATAAACTGGGAGAGGCTGGGGCAGGACTGGTTCCTCCAGTCCTCCAGCGCTCCCCCCGTGGATTGTGCCCTGAGCAAAGCCAGCAGGGGCAGGACAGAGGTTCTCCCTCACCCCTGGTTTCTCTTCCCCAGTGCTGGAGCAGGAAGAACAGGCACCTTCTGTGCACTGAGCACTGTCCTGGAGAGGGTGAAGGCAGAGGCGATCCTCGATGTCTTTCAGACGGTCAAGAGTTTAAGACTACAGAGGCCACATATGGTGCAGACACTGGTAGGTGCCTCCTGCCACGCCAGAACCTCAGCAAGGATGGCTGGGGGCTCTGTGTTGAGCAAAAACCTCCTTGGTTCAAGGATTTCGCTCTCCATGAAGGAGGGAGTGAGGGAATTTGTGGATTCACCATCCCTGGAAGTGTCCAGGGCTGGGTTGGATGGGGTTTGGAACCACCTGGGATAGTGGAAGGTGTCCCTGCTTGTAGCAGGGGGGTGGAACAAGGTCATCCTTAAGATTCCTTCCAACCCAAACCATTGTAGGATTCCACGATTCTGTGAAGGTGAGCCAGGAGGTATCTCCCCTTCCTCTTGTTAAGGCATCTGGAAGAGGAGCTGAAGGCATCAAGTGCCTTTTGAACACTGAGAGAAGTTGTGGGATCCTCCTTGGAGACATCCTCAGCCACATCCCACATATTCATGGGCTGAAAGAGCCTGGAAAACCATCTTGGAGTGCCTGTGGAATGGGCTTGGGCACACAGGCCGGGCTGGAGCAGGCAGGGCTGGATGAGATTTTCCAAAAGGGGTTTGCAGGGATGCTCAGGGATTTAAAAGTCTCTGGGGATCCAAACAGAACCTCACAGAGGGAAGGGGAAAGCAGAGTTTCTTTTTGGCACCCCAGCAAGGGTTTGGGGGTGACGTGGAGCTGGGAGCTGCTCTGGACACCTGAGCAAGCATCAGGTGATGTGTCAGGTGTGGATTTTTCTGCTCTGACACCATTTTCTCCCCAAATCCCACAGGAACAGTACGAATTCTGCTACAAGGTGGTGCAGGAATATATCGACGCCTTCTCAGACTACGCCAACTTCAAGTGAAGAAAAACAGGAACAAAAATCCACACCCCAACCCAAAACAAATGACAGAAGAGTTGCCTTCTTTAATATTTTGTAATATTCTGTTTGTTAATATACCCCCCCAAACAAAAAAAAACAAAAACTATGTGTATATATCTTAACTGTTTTAGAGGTTGGTACCATAAGCTTCATATTAGCTGGAGATTTTATATGTAGCAAAGTGTTAGTGCAGATACTGTTGGCTCCTTTTTTTCCAATGTTTTATTGGGGAATTAAATAGCGTGATGTTTGGATTAATATTGTCATACCATCTCTCTTCTGGAGAGTTGATACAGGCTGTTATTTT
>VZRM01004075.1:1339233-1373605 GCA_013397955.1 Grantiella picta | reverse complement strand
GCAGGGATGGATGGATGGATGCAAGGACATGGGCAGGCAGGGCGGCAGTGACGCACGAAAGGAGGCGGGAGCCGCCGCCAGGGGGCGCCACGGCCGCCTCCTTCCCCGCCCTATGAAAGGGGCCCAAGGACGACACCAAGTTCCCCACGGTCGGGGAATCAGGTCGCGGTAAGGAACATCCCCCCTCCTGGCGGCCGGACATGGGGCATGCCGGGGGCGTGGCGCCTTTGGGCCGCCAATGGGAGGGCAGGGTGGGAGAGCGCTTCCGCCGTGTTCGCACCGCGCCGGTGACGTCAGCACCGCCGGGGGCTGGCCCCGCCCTCTTAAAGGGGAAGCATTAAAAGTGGAAGGGAAGCGGTGCGCTGGTAACGGCTGAGGGGAAGCGGGGCGCGCGGCCCGGGGGGATCGTGGCTGCCGCGGCCAGGAAGCGACGGTGAGGCGTGAGGAGACCCCGGGTGGCTCCCGCCGCCGGCTGCGGGGTGCAGGGGGCGCTCGCAGCCGGGAGTGTGCGCCGCGGGGCGCGTCCGGCCAGGCGCACGGGTAACCCGGTGTCCCAGCAGGCGCGGAGCATGGGCGAGCCCGTGACGGGTTCCACGCACATCCGCTGCCTCAGCTACGGGCTCGTGAGGCGGCTGGCGGACTTCATCGACCCGCAGGAAGGGTGGAAGAAGCTTGCGGTGGATATTACCAACGCATCCGGTGAAAGCAGATACAGCCAAGCGCATATAAGGTCCTATATAAAACCCCTATAACGTAAACTCGTGCATTACCCGTTTAACATAAATACCTTGTCAGTCCTGTTTTCCATTCCATTACTATAACTTGCNACCCCTATAACGTAAACTCGTGCATTACCCGTTTAACATAAATACCTTGTCAGTCCTGTTTTCCATTCCATTACTATAACTTGCTGCAGTTTGTGTGCCGCTGTGCACTGACATTTTACAGTCCCGTTTCCTTAGAGAGCTCGAGGTAATTACTCCTAATTGTTCCACAGTTCAGGTTTTAGACAAGCCCCAGAAAACTGACTAAGGAAATTAGGATTAATTAGAAACACAGACATAGGTATTTTTAGCAATGCAGCTTTGGCTGTATAACTTTCTGTACCCTAAAGACTAGTAGCCATTGACCTCATTGTGCCCAAGAGACAGCTGGACTGTAACTCCTAATTCCCTGTTTCCAAGAAAATGCCCAACAGTTAGCCCGAGGCGTGCCCCTACCCCGTTTACTTGGGNGCGTGAAACTAACACGTTTACTTGGGAAGTAATGCTGACAGTTTATGAACACCTCATTGCTTGAAGGGTTTGTTGAATCCTTGTTGAAGCTGTTTCAAAGGTTGCGAGATTTTAGATGCTGTGTGTACCATCTTGAGTTTCCAGTCTTTTCTAGTAATGTTGGTATTAAATCCTTGTCTTTCAGTAATAGTATTAGATCAGTCAGAATACTGGATCTTATTTTCTTCTTAATGGCGATCTCAAAATATTCAAAATGGGGTGTGAATGCTAAAGGGATGGAAAAACAATCATTTTTCCATTTATTCTGGGTCTCTGTTAGTCCAAGGTGCCAGCATATTATGGATCCTGGACAAACTGCTGAAGTCATATGGTTTTCCCTTAGTTTTTTCCATATTTTGCAGTTTTTCTGCTGATTTTGAATGTGTTTAAATTTTATGGCTGCACTTTCAGAAGATTTGTGAATTTATACAGTATATTCAGAATTTTTTTTCAGTGTGGGTGTTTTTGTAGTTTGCTTTTAATCTCTTTTTCTTTGTGCTCCTTGAGGTCACTATTGTGTTTAATGTTGCTCTTAACTTATTTTTTAAGGAGATTTGAGGCATTCATACAAATGGGAAAGAGCCCCATGTGTGAACTGCTTTATGACTGGGGAACTACAAACTGTACAGTTGCTGATCTTGTGGATCTGTTGATTAGGAGTCAGTTTCTAGCACCAGCACGCCTTTTGCTTCCGAGTAACTGTTACTCTTGTACATTTTGTACTGGTTCTCAGTTTTCTAAGATGCTAAAGAGCTTCACACTAACTTGCAAATCAGAAAGGATTGGGTTAAAATAATCTAAAAAAAGTGGATATATTTTCCGCTTCCTGTCCTTTTTCATAACAGTTTAAATAATAAGAGTTTCAAGTTTCAGTAACAGTGCTGGAGTTTACACATGGTGGCAGAATATAACCTTGTGATACTTACATGTGTCCTAATTTTCAAAAATACTGGCATTAATATTACTTGGATTTTTTTCTGGTTCCTAATGTAACACTTTTTTCTAAATTCCCTTTTCAGAAGCTGTGAGGATGCCAAAAGAATTTACATTACCTCTTTCTTCACAGGAAACCTTGCCTATACATGAGAAACACGTACAGCAAGAAGAAGTGGCATCTGTAAAGTCTGTTTTAGCTCAGACTACTGAGAAGCAGCATTTAGATCCTTCCTGCTTAAGTGAAGAAAACAGCAGCTCACAGTCCAGTAACACAGGTAGGCGCTTACTTTGGTAGAATTCAGTGCTGTTGTTGTGCTGATCTGTCCTTCACCCCATGTGAAATAAGTCATGGCAGTGCATGAGGGTGATGACTCTATTCCTATCATGATGTATCTGTGGGAAACAGCAGCTTGTATCTTGTCAATAAGTCACCTACTGTGAGGGAAAGCTTAACTTTTAATTAAATTGCAGTTTCATTAGTGCCACACATAATCCTGTTGCACTTTTCCAATACATATTTAATAGACTGTTCAGCATCTTAGGCTTTAAAACTAGATTTTGTATGTCAGAAATGACTAAGAATTCTGGAGAAAAGATGACTAAAGAAGGCATTTTAAAAAAGTTTGTGTTTGGCCTGTTGCTTCCTAAACGTCCACTTTTGGGTTGCTGCCAGAAACACGATGTCATCTGGGTATATTTTTTACAAATAAGGCAGTGTGGCTCTCTCTGTGATCTGCTGCATGTTTAATTGCGACTACTTGTATTATGAGTATGAATAAAAAATACAGTCAGATACCTGCTACCATGCTAGAAAGAAAATTATGCATAGCTAATTATATATATTTAACTGCCTTGCTTTTGTTTTTCTGGTATCTTCATCACAGAGCTGGAAGTAGGGCTCCACTGTGTCAGGTTTTGTGCTGTAGCAAGTTTTTATTTTAAGAAAACTGAAGCAGAAAAACTTGTTCCTTAAGTGGAAACATAGCTTTGTGCTAAATGTCAATATGTCTTTCAGATTTCCGTAATTTTTTGTTTCATGATTTGGAAAGCATTACAAATAATTTTGATGCCAGACCAGAATCAGCTGGAGGTAATAAACTGGGAGAAGGTGGCTTTGGCATCGTGTTCAAAGGCTACATCAATGGCAGAAATGTGGCTGTCAAGAAGCTCATTGCTGTGAGTTGTCCTGTGAATTTTTCATTTTAATGAATGTGCACTTTATAGTATGGACCTGTTTGTCTTGTTTATTGTGGAAAGTGTTGAATGATTCATTTCAAAAAGTGTTGTCACCATGTTAAACATTAGTTGAGTTGAGAAACCTGTCCTTATTCTGATCAGTGTTGTGAGTTGGCTCAGTCACAGGAAATAATTCTTGCCTTCCCTGTAGCTTTCCTTTGAGGGGCTCAGGCAAGCTGTTGGGAAGAGCAGAGTGCTCCCTCAGTTGTTTTCCCTCCCACCCTCAAGAAGTGGCAGAAGAGAATGGGTCCTAAGGAATGTTCCATTTCAGATTAGGATGGCTAAGATTCACAAGCTAAATAGGTATTGTCACAGAATTTGAGTCTTCATTGTTTTGTGTGAATGATGAATTATTTAATGAGTAAGTGCTGTTACGGGGTAACTGCAGTGAATGGCGTAAGTTAGTGACTGCTGAAACTAGATCCATTTGTCCAATAATACAGTGTTCCAAGGAATTAAAAGTCATGTTCTGATTCTTTATTTTTGAGCTGAGTAGAACGTGTATTGTAAACAGTTAACTAAGAAAGGTTTACAATTATTAATTTTTTTTAATGAAGAGCTGTGCATTTTAATTTGACCGGTGATGTTAATCTCAAATACTTCCTTTTGTAGATGGTTGATGTTAGTGTTCAGGACTTGAAACAGCAGTTTGAGCAAGAAATAAACATAATGGCAAAGTGAGTACACTATTATACAATTTTTGTCTTTCTAACATAACAATTTTCATGTTAACTGAAAATGTTTCTTATACAGAACAATTACATTTTGTTTGTTTTAAAGCATCATCACACAAACCTGGCTTCGTGCTATAGAGATGAAACAAATAATTGGGAATCAAGTTCTGTCTTCCTTGTGTTTTCATCAGATGTTGAGTCTTTCACAGCACATGAACAATTTTTTGCTTTTTTTTTTGCTATAGGTGTCAGCATGAAAATTTAGTAGAATTACTTGGTTTCTCAAGTGATGGTGCTCAGCCGTGTCTAGTGTATGAATACATGCCCAACGGTTCATTGCTTGACAGACTTGCATGTTTGGTAAGTGAAATCTTTTCTAGCTTCCAATTGCCTTACTTTGCTCAAGTATAGGAATCTATGGAATATCTTTTAAATGGTACTGAACTGAACTGTGATGGCCAAGTGATGTTTTACTACTTTCTTCTTGTATTCTAGAACAAAATACAACAAGTATTCTTCTAGTAAGATTTTGTGCAAATGTTACGGATAGATTAAAGTCAAATCAGGCTGACGATACAATGTCATGTACCAGTACCTGAAGTGTCACAGAGGCTTGGACTGACTATGCCTGTGTGAAGCAGTGCAGAGGGTGTTCTCACTTCTGATGTTGGCATGTTCTCTGCCAGTTTTTGAGATTCTGCATTGTGAAGTTGCCCTTTGTTCATTGTCCTTGTGCTGGTGGTTATAATGCAGTGCTCATAGGCTGTTCATCTCTTTCTAAAGTACCTAAGTAAATGTGAATTTCATTTTTAAGATGTTTTATTTTGTGTAAATGCTTTGGATTTAATAAAATAGCGTATCTTCTAGCCTTGGCCTTAAATAATAGGTTGCGTTGATTCAGTGAGGCAACTCTGTGTATCAGGGACACACAGTCCAATAGTAAGCCAGATTTAAGATAGTAGATTAGTGTCCATGTTAGTTTGTTGAAGGAAAAGTCTGCTTTATACTAAGCAAATGCAGCTTCTGAGGTTGGAATCTTGTGAGCATTTTATATTGGTGCTATTTCAGCTGCCCATGGCCCCAGACCTAAAAATGTTTGGCTTGCCTTTTTTTTCTGCACTGATCCTCTGGTTGTACTAGTTCAAGTGTCTGTTAGTTGGAGAAAGATCTGGATTAGGGAACTGATCAGGCTGATAAAAAAATATTAGGCAGAAAGAAAGACTTAATTTTCACCTGGAGAAGTTTCCTTTGTAGGGCTGCACAAATGCTTCTGTCCCAGTGGGAAAGAAGTGGTGCTATGATGAAAATGGGTAGCAGTGCTTGGGGAAGAGACTAGCTCTGTTTGGTAGCACTGCTGTCTCAGTGTAGATTGATTCATTTGCTTGCACACACTGCTACATGTGGAATTATTTTATTTTTTTTAACTGAATCAGTGCAGATGAGAGACTAAGTCTTACCTAAGGACAGTGCAAGTTTATCTGTAGAGATGAGCAGTGCTTAATAAGGATGTAAATGAAAATGTTTATCCATGTAGCTTTGGCCATCATCATCAAGTGAGCTTAAAAGACTGGTGATAATTGAAACTAAAGGAGAAATCACTGAGTCCTTTACAAGGGAGACACAAATTTATGACTTAAATCAAGGAATCTAAATCAGAATCTATAAATCAGAAAAAAAGCTTTTTCTAATAAGATAGGTGAATAATGTACTTACTTGAATACGTGTTCTTGCTTATAACTTCATTTTGTGATTTCACTGGATGCATGGACTCTTGCTTGTGTCATCTTCATGTCTGGAAGATGAAGATCACCTCCCTTGAGCAGGCAAGGGAGGTGATAGAATGGGGAGATAACTGTAATCCCCTTCCCTTGGCCACTGACAAGATTAAGAAGTGGTTTTGAAATGGAGGTGTCCCTACTTCTAAGTTTTACTTAGTGGCATGAATAAAGCTAAACTCCTGAGAAATTCAAAAGCACTGGAAGATTGACTTTTTGTTGTTAGTAAAAGCTGTGGATTGCTTTGAATTATTTGCTTTGGGTTGAAGGCTCTGGTATCAGTGCCAGTACGAAGTGGGAGGTGCAGTAGATACAGATAGGTCTTTGCAGAGCAGCTGGCCTTGTAGGGTCAGAGTTGAGCATTAACTAAGAACATTTCTTGCAACTGGCAACTTAATCTAAGGCAAAATACAAGGAAAGAATGTAATGTGACAAATGCATGTATTTCTGCCCAAGTCAATTAAGAAATATATGCTGGTAGTATTTTTATTGATCTACTTGGAAACAACAAAACATAGCAAGAAGTCACTTCTGGGTTGTGGGGTTTTAGTTAGTTCGTTTTAGTTTATGTGAATATATATATATATATATAATTTCGTATTTTTATGTGCCTTTCTTTCTTCTTAAACAAGGATGACACTCCACCAATTCCTTGGAATGTAAGATGTAAAATTGTTCAAGGCACGGCAAATGGCATCAACTTTTTGCATGAAAATAATCATATTCACAGAGATATTAAAAGGTAAAAGCTGCAGAATATTGCTGTTTGCATTTTCAGTTTTTCATTTTTCCTTTTTTCTTTTTCATCATTCCGCTGACAACTTAATTTTAGAGAGAACAAACTGTAAAAAGCATTGCATCAGTCAAGGGCAATCTTCTGCAAGTGACGTCATCACCATAGTCTTGTCTGTGCCACAAGGACATGACCAGTACAGANACAAGGACATGACCAGTACAGACAGAGAGACTTCTAAAGATCATTATGGGGCTAGAACCATAGAATTGCTTAGGGTGAAAAAGACCTTTAAGATCATCAAGTCCAACCGTTAACTCAGCACTGCAATGTCCACCAATAAACCATGTCCCCAAGTGCCTCATCTACATGTCTTTTAAGTATCTGCAGGGATGGTGACTCCACCACTTTGCGGGGCAGCCTCTTTCCCTGCTTCACCCTTTTGGTGAAGAAGTTTTTCCTAACACCTAGTATAAATCTCCCATGGCACAATTTGAGGCTGTTTCTTCTTGTCCTAATACTTGCTACTTGGGTGAAGAGACTGACCCCTGCCTGGCTCCAGCCTCCTGTCAGGCAGTTGTAGAGAGTGATTAGGTCTCCCCTGAGCCTACTTTTCTCCCAGCTCCCTCAGCCACCAGACAGCTTTCCAGCCGTGGTATTTTGCATTGTAATTGTAATTTGTGTTGTAAATGTAATATGTGATTTGCATTCATAATCCGTTACTTTCAAATAGTTATTTGGGTGCCATGAGAACACACTAAGTTCTGTTATTTCACAACTGCTGCTAAAGAAGAAGCTGCTGTTGAAGAACAACTAATTTTATTATAGGGAATTTTTCAGATGAAAACACACCTTTTTTTGTTTCCTTTTACTAGAACATTTCTTCAGAGTGAACCTTCCTTTGATTCACTCCTATTTTTTATGAATACAGTAAAATTACTTCAGTCAGGTTCATGAAATTCAGCGTTCATCAATGATAATGAATGTTCACTGTTTGTTATACCAGAGTTTTTTTCTAGGAATATCAGAACTCAGAAAAGGTGAAGGTTTTGTTGTAGAGTTTGGTTGGTTTTTTTGATGTTTTTGTTGTTGTCATGTTTCCTCTCTCCTGCTACAGATTGTTGTCTTAGTTTTTTTTTAAAAAGCAGCCCAAATCCTTGAAGAAAAGCCCCAAATGCCTTACTTTTTCTGAGGATTAAGAAGGAGCAGCTGTCTGATTGGGTGTCATGGATGAATGTTTCAATAGCTTTCTGGCTTCTGGCAACCCTGCTAAATACAGGCAACTTCAGTTTCCTGACCTTTCAGCTTGTGAGGAACAAGCTTTTGCTTCAGCTGCCTCATGTATGTGCTTCCTGCTTTGACAATTTGTTTCTTCTTTCTTCCCTGCTTAAGCCTCTGGAGAAGTATAATGACTGGAAGGGATGCACTTTTTTGCCTTACCCTACTTCTACCCTTCTAACTGCTGTGAGTTGATGATATTACAGAATTGGGTTTGGGGTTCTTTTTTTGTTTGGATAACATTTTGCAACTTTTAGTGTGAATAGTTCAATAAATTTGCTTGGTGCTATTAATAGTGCTGCCAGTATCAGATAAAATGTAGATGAAGAGACATCTAAGAAGATTAACTTCAGTCTTCATTTTGCTGTGACTTCTGGAGACCATTCAAAAACACACAGGCACTAGAATAGCTTCTCTAGGCTAGAGGGGACAATAATTTAATGGGTGTTCTCAGAGTCATTCATAGCTTTTTGGCTTGGTTATGCCCAGGAAATTGTTCATTTCGCTTTTGAAACTTGAAACTTCCTTTTGTTGTGCTCTTTGTGGTGTATCTAAAAAAATGACCACTCTTTGGACTTGAGTCAAGTTNAGAAGGTCATATTTATGAATTTTTTTTTTTCTTTTTTTTTTTTTTCTTTTTTTTTTTCTTTTTTTTGTTTCTTTTGTTTGTTTTAGAAGTTGAACTTCAAAGAGGAGACAAGTTGGTGGAGGATGCTTGGACAAGTGTTTGGCCTTTTGTAGTGGTCATACATATAGCATTATTTACAACAATTTTAACATCAAGTGATCCATTTTAGCTTACAGCTGTGTTAATTTTGTTAAAGTTTGGTGAACAAGAAGGGGGAGTTAGAAATAAAAGCTTCTAGTAACTGCTATATGTTGTATCAGGCTATGTGGCTTTCTTACAGTTCCATTAAGGGGATTGGAAAATGAGGACTACATAAATATTAAATCAAGTTATTTTAAAATGGTTCTAAATGCTACAAGTTTAAAACTCAGTAGATCTCTGCTGTAATTTGGCCCACTTAGTATTTTATGAAAACCCTAAGGTCGTTGAGATGAGCCTTTTTTGTCAGGGTTGCTTTTTTTTTAGGAAAGTAAAAGCTGGAGGTCAAGTGAGAAAACAGTACATATGTTATTCTAGCAGTAGTAAGTTTTCTGGTTTTCTTTCAAGACAAGAATAAGAGTATTATTCATTTGGCACATGAATTTGTCGTGGTTGACATAGCATTAGATAATAGGTATAAGAAACCTGCTTTTGTTCATTCTGAGCAGAAATTTGGACTATAAGAATTATACTGTGATCCAATACAAGTTGATTGGAGCTAAGTATTTTCTATTGTCCATCTTAAAGCCAAACCATAAATGTAACATAATTGGTCCGTTAAAAGAAAGTTTTGTATTTGTAAGGTTTTGGGGTAGGGGGAGTGTCTAGTTTTTTAGCTTGTGTTTTGTTGTTTTGCCTTTTTTTTGTGCATGCATGCATGCACACACAAGAAAAAACATGGATGGATCTTGCAGTCAGTTCTTCATTTATTTAGAGGAATAAATTTTGAAATTGAGCAATTTCCAACAAAACTAAATTGATATACCTTGTTATATGAATAATGGATAAATATCTTAGCTTTCCAGATAGTCAAAAGAGCAGTTTGCATTTGGTTACTAAAGAGATATTATATATATATATATATATGTCTGTTATGAAACCTATTTACTGTACTGTTTGGAAAATTCTCTTTTCTTTCTTGTTTCTTCCTCTCCCTCCCCTCTCTACCAGTGCAAATATCTTACTAACTGATACATATGTGCCCAAAATTTCTGACTTTGGCCTTGCAAGAGCATCTGTAACATTCACACAGACAATCATGACTGAAAGAATTGTTGGAACAGCAGCCTATATGGCACCTGAAGCTCTGCGGGGAGAGATAACACCTAAATCTGATATCTTCAGTTTTGGAGTGGTAAGTAGAATGTGGGAAGCAGTATATGACTTCTTTTTTAAATGACAGGAGCACATAAAATCAATATCTGAAATTAAATAATTGCTCTGGTCTATAATTTTTCCGGATAGATTTTTTTTTTTAAGATAGTGTTTCTAAACTTTGATTGTTTTAAAATAATTTGAATATATTGATTTTCTGTGTGAAAGACCAGAGTAAAATAATATTCCAAGTTCTAGCTAAATGTAGTTTGAAGTGGTGTGAAACATTGTTTCTGCTTGCATAGTATTGCACAAAAGTGTAACTCAGGCTGAAAAAGAAAATTCAAGAAAATGGTCCAAAATTACCGTGGTTTATTATATTCAGCACCAAAAATACATTGTCCATGTTGGATTTGCCTTAAAGCTGAGTACAAAAAAGACATGAGCTTAATATTTGGAAGAATAATGAATCCATTATGAATAGATCCAAGATCGTAATCACCATTGACCACTTCCTTCATGGCATTTAGTTTCATGGGAAGGTAGGTCTGACACTATGTCTGAATAGTCTGGACATCATTCCATCTTGCTGTGAAGGAACACCATGTAGGATGAGAATAAGTTGCATTGAAATTTGTAAGCCACACTGCTAATAACAGTTTATGAAAATAAAGGTAGTAACAGCAACAACAATGAATTGTATAAAAAATCTTTGGACAAACACAGATCCTGGGAGCATTTGTTGACAGGCTGGAGGTCACGATCTTTTTTGAAAATCATATATATGCTGAGGGTTTTTCTGTGCTTCATTTTCTCATCTGATTTTTTTTTCCTCCTAGGTCCTACTAGAAGTAATAACAGGTCTTCCTCCAGTAGATGAAAACCGGGAGCCACAGTTGCTGGTATGTTCTTTATGCTTTCTCCTCCCCTCACATCACTCCAAGATCACGTCATATGAAATCAGTCAGTTAACAGATTCTGAGACAATCAAATATGTCATCAAAATACGTAGTTGTGAAAACAGTTTTTATGTCAATCTTTGTCTTAGAAGAGAGGCTGAATATTTATCTCTTGGCTGGTAGATTTGTTCAGCCCTGAAGGTCATCATCTTCTAATCTGATAGAATTTTTTGTTTTGATACTGCTTCTGATTGTAATACTATTGTGCTTTATTAGCAGACTCCTAGATACCCTGATAATTCCTCACTCCCTGATACATTTTGAACTGTTCATCTCAGTTGTTTCTTTATGGTCCTGTATCGATTTCAATCTTCACCTTTACTAACAATTTGCAAGTACTTTGTGCTTTTAACCTTAGTGAAGTTTGAAATGTAAGGGCTTTTTTTGCAGAGGGAGAGGTGGGTCGAATTCTCTTTACTATTCTTTGTATTGTACTTTTGGGAGCATAAAGAGAATGGTCAGTGTAAGATCATATATGGCATCCTTAGCTTGAAAGGAAAATTTCAAGGTAGTTGAATATTGATCAGCAATTTCAGACTGACCCACAGAGGAAGTCAAGATCTGCCTCTACTCATTGCCTCTTATTTTTTTCATTTACGCTTCCTCAAACATGTGTGATTACAGATAACCCATTTCAAGTGTGTTGGAACTGAGCACTTTTGGACTAAACCAGTCAGATTTAAAATGTGATTTCAGACTAGAAGTTTCCAGTGGATACAGCAGCCACCGAGACTGGAGACAGAAGTTTAGTTTACAGACAGACATTCATTTATAGAAAGAGGCTTTGTAAAAGTGATTAAAATAATTATACCAACTTAAGCTTGCATATTAATGGATTATTAAGTGAACATAAGACACTCAATTGGTCTTTCCTCTTCCCTTAAAAGAGACAATACTAGGAAAACTGAGTCTTGAAGTGGGAAAGAGTTAAATCTGTATGATGCTGCTTAAAGAAATTTGCTTTATGATGTGTTAATTAAAATGATACATAGTAAAAATAAGAATAAATCATTGTTAAATTATACTCTCATAAGCTGTTCAGATGCTTACAATGATATTGCTCATTGGTTCAAATTCTCTTGCAGTTAAGTATAAAAGATGAAATTGAGGATGAGGAAGCAACTATTGAGGATTATGTTGATAAAAAGATGAGTGACTGGGATGTGTCTTCAATTCATAAAATGTATTCAATTGCTGATGGGTGTCTGACTGACAAAAAAAACAGAAGGCCAGACATAAAGATGGTATGTAGTCTTTCAGATTAAAGGCTTATTTTGGGTGAGTCTGTGTGTGTGACTTGCTTGTGGTTACAGCATCAGTCAGTTATATTTCTGTCTGTTCTTTTGCAGGTCCAACAACATCTCCAAGAGATAAAAACTAGATAATGGGTTTCTTCTGATAGACAAATGTTTCTGTAATGGAGTAAACACCAGTACCAAATATTTAATTAGTATTCAGTGCAACATTATCATCTTTTCTGCTTTCCAGAACTTTCTGGACACATGTAAGGTGAGCTGTTGGCCTGTCAGCAGCTCTTTCACATATCCTCAGCCACTTGGCTCTTAACACGAGAAAACTCTTTCAGTATTAACAAATTACAGTGCTGGTACATCGTCTTCTCCCACAGCTTTTTAAATGCATTTCCATGTTAGAATTGGATTCTTTTTATTTCCAAATACCAAGTATGCCGGCTGCAAAGGCTTATGACTAACAGGACAGAATGTTTTTTCTGCAAGTTGCTTTCTTGATCAGGTGTACTAAACCTTGGTCTGTTGAAGACAAAACCATTTAGTAGCTATAAATGGTACTTAATGTTCTTTTTGGGAAATGACAATGGCATTACTCACTTAAAACAAGCTTCTGCTTATTATTTTAGCTTGAGAGTTCAAATTAGCATGAACAGTCTGGTCATGTTAGTGAATGTGATTATTATCAAAAAGTCTTCTTGGCATTAGTTTTAGTCCAATAAATGCTGCAAGACGTTTTTAAGGTTATTTTTTCCTTTCAAGGATTTCCGAGCAAAGTAGTTATCTTGCTGTGCAGAGATGCATTTGCACTTGGAAATGCTTTTTGACAGCAAACTCTGTGATGGCAAACCATTTAATTTTTATTCACAGGAAGACTCTTTGCTACTTTGACTATTTTAGGAGAGGATTGAGTATTTTTAGTACTTTAGGAGAGGATTCCATATGGTTTATAAATACAGATGGTGGCTTTTCTTAAAGGGGTCAGAATAATGATGTTAAGACCAATTCTGCATTTTACTTATACAATAATTAAGCTATTTTTGAGATATATATATGTATGTATGTACATTAAATAAATACAAAACTGGACTTCTAAAAGTATAACATGGAAAGCTTTTAAAAATAGAAACAATGACACATCAAAGCAGACTAAAAACAGAATGAAAGTGACTAGTAATATTCCAGATACTTTGGACTAAGTATGAACCATTGTAAATGAAGTTATTTTCATATAAACTTATTTTGCGCCTCATTAACTTTCTTAATGCCTTAGGGATAGGAAAACAGTCTGGCCTACAGTTAAATTTGAAGTTCTGTGATTATGTGTGACTTCATTCAGGAATATATATCTCATTACAGAAAGCATGGGATTTCTAATTTATTGATATCATTAGACTTCTGGCTCTTCAAGTGCCTTTTTAAAGTGCTAGCTTAGTTTAGAAAGGATCTGCCTAATGGCTTCTAGCTTTATTGAGTATAATTTGTAAAAAACCATTAACACAAATAAAAACTCTGTATCATTACTTCTTTCTGCTATTAAAACTTTGAGCCTTGGATATAATCATCATTTTCTGTTGCACACATTTCTGTTAATAACACTATGCTAACCTCACTGCATGGAATAAAGCTGAGCAGCTCTGAACCAGGGCTTGTGCAGAAAAAAGCTGCTATAAAGCTAAATCAGAATAAAAACTGCTGAAGCCATTCTTCAGTTTTAAGCATCTCCAGCTGTTATGTGAAGGTTTCTTATTAGATCATGTCTGCTTTTTACTATTTCATGGACCTGGAATACATCCATAGTGTTGCCCAGAAGTGTGTTTGCTGTAGCAACTCCCTGGTCAGGTGTGCTCACCTCTGGTGTGGTAGAACATTTCTGTTCATGCACCAACTGTGATATTCTTTAGTAGTAGTATTAAGTATTAGGAGAATCTCAGCTACAAGCAAGTGAGTTCCTGCTCTGTCATACTGGACCATTACTATTTGCAGTGCTGCTCACAGCAGTGAGTTTTGGCAGTAGTTTTCCCTTCACTGAAAATAAAGCATGTTAGCTACCATTTAATACAATTTAGGAAAATGTTTTTGAACTTCTTTAGTATTATTCTAGCAAGTAATGGGAAAAAAAAAAGAGGTGTTATTTAGGTAAAAGTAGCTAACTCCTGTGGGAACTATTTTTTTATTTTAATTCCCAAGGAGAGGGAACTTCCCTTTCCAACCCCAGATTTTTTTTGAGGTCTTCATACAGTGAAGTCAACATCTAAAGACACTAACAGGGGCATAAGAGCAGCTAACTTCAGTTTCCTTTGTTCCCTGAAAAAACATTAAATTATGCTTGAATACATACTTCCTCGTGTTAATTACTATAATAAGGCTTTCTAGGACATGAATCAGTAACTTGAGTCACTCAAGATATTTCTAATGGGATGATCTGATTGCATAGAACTGGAGCTGAGAGAAATCCAGTACAGTTCCTGTTAGGTGAAGAAAGCTCCACGTGGGACAGAGCTAGGGTTAACCAGGCTGGCCTAGATCCTGTCTCACCAGTCAACTACCTCAGCATTTTAAAAGGATAGAACTCTTTGAAGGGGCTTAATACTGAAAGCACAAAAATCTTAAGAGAAAGATACCTTTGGATCCTGCTATGGAACCCGCAGTGCTGCTTCCATAAGGCAATGGGAAAGTAGCTGTTTCTAACAGTGATTTTTGTTTAGTAGCATAAGCCAGGAATTCTGTTTCTGCTCACCTCCCTTCTTACACCCTGCAATCACTTTCTAGTCCCATGGGACCTTCCTGTTACACAGTCTGAAGTTAGAACATAGATCTTTTTTAAAGAGACTGTGAAATTATTCACACAACACCAAGCTAAAGCATCAATCTTTATTTATAAAGCAAATTACAAAATAGATAAGGTAAACTTACTTAATTTTAGCATCTGAATGTGGCTTTCATTGAATACAGACACAGTGAATCAAAAGTTTTGTTTATCAATGTGTTTATCTGAGCAACAGAGCAATTATTACTTTGATTAGTTTAACCTTTGACAGGAGTGTTTTAAAAGATCAATATCTCCCTATCTTGCAACATAAACATTTATTAAATAATTACCTGTCCTGTTAATTAACTGTTGAATAGCTTGTGAGTGAAGTACAAGCAGCTGCATTGCTTTTGGGCTTTATAAAGGCCAACAACAAATTGAATGGACACTTTCAATTATTTAATGACCAGAGACAGTTAAAGGAGCAACTTTGATTAATGCCCACATTTTGTGCTGGCTCTGAACGTTCATGAACAGAAGTGAAGGGAACCATGTACATGTAAACGCAATAGATGTTACAAAAAGAACAGATACTTATTGCTGTCAGGAGAATAGCTACACGAGGCCTGGAGAGGCAGCCAGCAGTGCAAGACTTCACACAATTCTCTTTTTGGGGAAAGCTGAAGGGGAGACACGCTCAGGCTATGACTGACTGCTGGCTGGACAGGAGTTTATACACCCACACAGAGTATTTTCATGTAAGATATATTACAATGTCTGGTTTGGGCTGAACTCTAAAGCAGCTCATCATAAATTATGCTCTTGCATAATCACTTGACCAGCTCTCATCATCCTCCAGATTAAGTTTGCCATATTCTATCCTCATTCACCTAGGGCAGGATTACAAAAAAAAACAGAAAACAAACCCCAAAACAAACATTCAACAAAACCCCCACAACATGCACACAACCGTATCAGGTCACACTGTTCACTATTTAAAACAATTAGTATTAAAAAGTTGAACTTCTTTACTGGCTCAAGAAAGTGTAAAGATATATGTGCACTCTTGCTATGGCTGGCACATGGGCAGGAATATTAAATTCAAACAACCCTCTAGCAGTAATTTTTAACTGCTACACTCCTTAAAACTAAACCAAAACAAAAACTCCAAAGTGGGTGTGTTGCAAAGATTCTGAGTTAATCTAAAAATAAATTTAATTGCAGTGTACAATGAGCTGCACACACAGTAACCGTATTTTAAAAAAAGTGACACTGGCCTGACATGTAGTATAGAAGAAGAAATAACTTCAAAGACCAGTTCCTTACCCTAGAGGGAGGAGGCGATAGGCAGGAAAAGAACACAGGAGCTAAGGGCAAGCAGGAGATTAGCTGAGGATCAAGAGCTATTGAATTGGACTGAAGTAATGTGTAAAATTAAATGAAAAAAGCTGAAATGTCAAATTTCTGCTGCATATAAAAAAACCACAGTAAAACCAACTATTGCAACCTTCACATTATATAGTGCAATCTCAGATGTCAGTTACAAGCTAGTGTCTTCAAACAGAATAATAGATACAACAACTTTTATAAGGAACTAGTGTCAAAACATTATTCCCTACAAAACTAAGTTAAAATCCATCTTCCACCAGGTAAACACACAATTCAGCTCTATAATGAGTACATCCAGCAGCTATGATAATATGCAATGACCCAAGGCTGGCAATTCCCATGTAGCTTTAAAAAACCCAAACCAACAAAACTCAAAAACCACAAAGGTCACATACAAGACACGAAAAAGCAAGTCCTCGCTGGGAATATAAACTGTTCACTAGTATTTGCCTCATCACAGAGTTTTAAATATTTAGGGTCACCCAATACTCAATTTCCACATCTAATTCTTCCTTAATGTACTTATTAAAATAATCTATTTTTCCTCTTCCTGTTAAACTCATTACTTACAGTTCAATCAAGTTTAGACTATTCTGGCTGATTTTACTATTTTGAAGAAGGGAAGTGGGAGCAAAAAAAAACCCCAAATCCTAACTAGGTGCTTGCTGCCAGCAGTTATTCAAGACCTAGCTGGATTTAAATTACAGATGTAACTTACTATTGAAGTTGAAACATTTAGGAAAAGTCCTTTTCAGAATACCCTGGCAGTTAAAATTGCAGTTGATACTGCAAACACAATAGGATCTCAAAGATAACTCAGCATTATGAAACAAGACTACTTCATTTTTTACTGAACATTTTTAGATCTGAGTGTACAGATAATTATTTTTTAGATACTTTAGGCATATTTAGGCTCTGAAAGCAGCTTCATACTTTAATGAATATACTAACTCATGCACTTTTAATCACCTTTTACTTGGTCATTCAGTACCTTATATTTAAGGCTTACAAGTGACACAGAAGTCTGGAAAAGCTATGGTGGTTTTATGTCAGATTTCTTTGAAAGCTAACTCATGAAATTAGTTTTAAATTTGAGATGACCAAGCTTTTGCCTAGGAAAATGTCCAGGTTTTCCTGAACATCTACATTAATTGAACAATAACTGATTTTAGTTCATCTCTTCCATTACAAGAAAAAAAAGAACAAAACCAAACAAAACAACAAAATCCAACAAAGCATTCTGTCAAAATCCAAAGACAACCTTCTATTTTACTATTGTCCATAAGTGCTACAAGGAAAAATGAAGTTTTAAATGGGACAATGCTATGTAGTCCTTCATCTCTTCTCACATGGAAAGTCTTACAGGTTTAATAGGCTACACATAAGAATACAGCTGTGACTTACCCACAGAACACATGGGCTTCATAGTCTTATGCCTGCAAAGTTTATGATCACATGTACAGCTATTAAATAATGGATTCTAAATGAAAATAAAGGGGTACTAGCTTAGTTTTTCTCTTCTAGCTTTAAAATAATTATCTCTTCTATATGTCATAAAACATGGTCAACAAATAGAATCATGTAACAATATAAAAAGTGTTGAGGTCAGAAAAGAGAAGAGTAAAAAGAGCTTTTTTTTTCCCCCTAGCGTCTATGAATGGAATGATTTCAGTTCATTAACAAAAGCCAGAATTTTGTTTTTTACTGCAACACTTTAACAAACACAGTTTCTAATCACTTGGTGTTTCAGTCTCTGCTGGACCTCTAATCAGTCTTCGTATTCCCCTCTTCCCCGCAGGACCTTTTGGTTTAGCAAAGCTCTGTTTGTAAGCATGTTGTTTTGGATGTACTTCTTCATAAAGAAAGTCAGCAGTTAACTCATCACCATTATCTATTTCAATCTGGCAGAAAAAACCAACATACTCTCATTAAATTCAAAAACATTTACAAACTTTGCTGAAACTCAATATATATTAAAACCATATGTGCAATAATGTTCAAAGTCAAGCATGAAAAGTTCTCCACCTTGTGCCTAATGCCCTGAGAAATCCTGTAAAGTTTTTCTGAGAATCCCCTATACTCTTAGCAGTATTAAGTGTGACTCAATTATTTTCCTGAAATGTAAGCACAACTACACAGTACATATGCCAAAGAATTTCTTTCGTCCCGAGTTTTAGCACAGTGTGCGTTTTAACACTAACTAGGAGAACACATTCCCTGTGAAACTAAAGCTTATTAACTCATTTATAGTATTTACACATTTTAAGAATTGAAATTTTTCACTATACCATGCTTTAAACACTAACTGTATAAGCAATGTGTGTACATATTGTTGTCTCTTGAGAAAGAGGGAGAGGAGTATAAACAAGCTTATATTATTAACTGGCCACTGCCACTCAGCAAGTATTCCAGTATTTCGCAAGGAAAAGTTAAAACAAGTTTGATGAACAAAATAGAGGAAGTGTCTAAGTTTTTAAAATCTACATATATGAAGCTGAATGGAAAGAAAATAGTGTTCTCAAGTAAGACTCCACTGGTTTATATTGCAGGAATTTAGAATTCAGAGAAATGCTTTGGCCCTGCTCTGCTGAGCATTCAGCACTTCATGCCCTGCCAACCACAACACTTGACAGACTTGCCAGCCCCAGTTTTGCTGTTCTAAGTACGTGCTTCAGGAATTTCTGTCTACAGGAATTTTCAGAAGTCACATGGTGCATTTATTCTGTTGCAGAAAGGCAATTTCAAAAAAATAGTTACATACAAAACCACACAGGAACTATCTATTTAATTCATGTCATCTCAGTAAAAATGGTTAGTATTAACTCTGCTATTTTTTTAGTAAACATAATTTCCACAGAAACGAAGCTTCCCCAGAAGTCTTAAGAAAGTAACCATAGGTCACAAGTGGACTGTTTCTATGGTTTCTGCTCGGGAGGTGAGAAGCAACTTCTTGCATCACAGGAAAATCTATACAGTGTGAAAAGATCAGCTTACTTGTAAATGCTTGTTTGCCCCATCAAGGACTCCTAAGACAGCAGTTCTAATTTCCAGAACTGCAGCTTGAAATTATTTTGAAAATCCCTACATAACTTTGGGTTTAGAGCAATTTAGTGTTCAACAACAACGTGTTGTGGTCCAAAAGCTGACACAACTTTGAGTAAGAAATCATGTTAATTCTATAAAGTCCTTCAAAGTACTCTCAAACACTTCCTTGATGCACAAGGATATGTTTGTTAAATATATGAAAGTGTAGAAGTTATGAAACTGAGTAAAACTTTCTTGACTGAATTTTGTATCTGTAGCTACTTCAACAATTGTTTCTTGTTCAGGGCAAACTAAGTTGCATAACACTTTTAGTTATTTAGAGAAGGTGGTGACAAAGACAGTTACAGTTTTTCACTCAGAAAGGAAGAGAGGGAATGAGAAAATACCCATACAGCCAGTGCACTCACCTTTCTGACTATCTGCATCCACAGCTGTGTTTCTACAATTTCCAACAGTGGACTTTTGCAACTAGAGTAGAGCATTCGTTCTCGTATACTACAGGTATACCCTGGCATAGAGTAGATGAAAACTGCAGGAAAAGAAAACAACACCAAAAATCAGACCGTAACTACACTCCATCAAAAGCTGTATCATAAAATCATTTATAGCAGATAGGCACTGGAAATCAGCTATGCAATCTGAAAGAAAAAAATGTAATGCCATTCTGAAGTTTTTTTGCTTTAACAAGTGTTTCATTTCAAACGGGATAAGAGAATGGCTGGTATCTGTATGTTTTCATATTTATGGGTGTTCATAATCAAAAGGGATAACTCACTACTTTCCAAACATAAGGGCTCTTCTTCACAAGTTCAGTTTCACAACCAAATTACTCTGAAATTTATGATCATGCTGACACATCTTTCTCTCTGCCTCAAAATTCCTAAAGAATTTGAAACAAGCCAATGAAGTTTCATATTGAAATGTTTTCTCATACTTATGGATTCCAAATAGTCGCCTTCATGTGTGTGTTTATACAGGAAAAAGTGGTAACGTGCAGCATCCTTTGGAACTCTTTTTGGCAAGTCCTTAAGTTCAGTATCAAGTGTGTTGGCCAAAATAATAGTTTCATTTTTCATATCAATTTGCTGTAAACAAAGCAAACATGAATATAGTTAATACACAAAAAGCAAACCAGAAAACACAACAGGATGGAAAAAAGTTAGAATTAATCTAACTGAGAATGGTAATTTATCAGCATGCTATAGCAACACCCATTGTTTAATATGTGGGTAATCTATTTTATACTCATTATTAAAAAATAGTTAAAATATTTTATACTTGCCAGTTGTACATAGTTGAGTTTCTTATTTTTCAATTTCTCCAGAGCCTGAATAGCTTCTTTATCAATGGGGAATGCTACTCCTTGCAATGTTTGATGCTTGGTATCTACACCAACATCTGCCTGTACCTGGAACAGAAGTCAACTGAGATGTCAACAGAAACCTTTGCAAGCATTCCTTTGCTTTCATACGACTGTCAATGCATTCCATATGGTTACACATAGGAGTTAGCAGCAGCTATTCCAAGAATAAACCACCCCAAGAAATCATCCCCATATAGAAAAGATTTGCATTTTTTAATTTACATGTCATGTTTGTTTGCTAGCCTGAAAAGTTTCATGTTTGAAACAGCTCTGCTTAGCAGAGTAACAAAATCAGAGGGAAACTGGTTCAAGTGTCAGTGAAGAAATTCTAAGTGAAAATCTAATACAGAGACACAATAATCCAGGAAGAAAAATCTTGATTTTCATATGCTGTGTTACACTTTTGAGCTGACAATATTGCTTATAAACTTTATTATAGCTTGCAAAATTTTAGATCAAAACAAAGACGTGATTTCCAGGGAGCCAAAATTTTTGAAGGAAGAGAGAAATTATGAGACAAACTGATCTTCTTGAAGGAAAAGCTACTACTCTCCCTCCTGCTTCAACATACTCCACCAAATAGTCTATACCAAAACCAATGCAAACAAAACAAACAAACAAAATCTTAATTTCTTACTTCTAGAAGGTCTAACACAAAGTGGAAAAAAAATCCAGGAGAAGCTAGGCAATTGTTCCTAGTCAAGCTATATTAGTGTCAAATTGAGAGAAACGAACAGTTATTTTAAAGCCCTTTTTCAAAAATTTATGTTTATCTTAATATTCATGCAACTTCTCTTAAAATGAGCTCTGGCCTCCAGTCTTCTCCAGTCTTGATCTACTGTCTAAGTACTAGCTTTTGAATATATTCACTTCCTTTTATAGTTTCACAATTACATTTAACATTGGTTATGAAGCTGCAAAAGTCAAGAACGTGTACAAAATGGAAAATAGTTACATCTATCAACTAGAAGATGTGCAGCTTTATTAAAAAGGGATGCTAATGAAATTTAAAAAAAACTGATAAAAAAATTAAAAGCAAATATACTTATGGCAACATTAAGTTATACTTCACATTTTAAGTAACAGCTTGTTAGCAACAAAGAAAGAGGTAAAGAAAGCAGGCAGAGAGCTTACTTTTGAACAAAGATTGATCAATTTATGAACAATGTTATAGAAAAAAATATTTTGCAAAATATATATGTGCTTAAAAGCCTGACTGACAAATGTAAAAGAGGCATCACAAAAATAATAAAGCATAACAAAACACCATATTCTAGAAACTGTATTAAAATACAGGTAGAAAACAAATACTCCAAACAAAAACTAGCTTTGAAGTGTGGAGATAGACAAGGGAAGAAAGTAACTCAGAGTAACTTCAGATACAAGAAAATGAACAAAGCCACCCAAGTCACTTAAGAATATTTAAATTCACACCACTAAGATTTAGTTAGTAATGGCTGCTGAGAGGTGGATAAAATGGCAGATGAAATTTCCTGTGAATAAATGTAAATTTTTGCAAGAGCAAAAAACCCTCTACCTATATGGTAATGGGGCTGAGCTAGCTACTACCATTCAGGAGCAAGACCTTGCAGGTCATTCTGACTCAGCCTGAAAATAGCACCAAGCAAAACAAAAAAATCCCAAACACTCCCCACCCACAAATGAAATGTTATAAATGTTAGAGAAAAGAACAGAACACATCATTACGCACTGTAGGTATCAGTAACATGCCTGCATCTTGAATACCACATGCAGATCTGGCTTCCCCATCCCTCCATCTCATAAATTACATAGCAGAACTGGAAAAACTGCAGAGAAAAGCAAAAGGATCAGAAGTATGGAGTGCCTCGTTTAGGAGGAATAACTACCCAGATTAGGACTCTTCAGCCTGGAAGAGATAACTGACAAAGAATACAACAGAGGTCCATGGATACTGAATCATGAAACTTGGGGTTGGAAGTGTCCTTTAAAGAGGATCCAGTTCAACACCCCCTGCAGTAAGCAGTGACATCTTCAAATAGATCAGGTAGCTCAGAGCCCCATCCAACCTGACCTTGAATGTTTCCAGGGATGGGGCATCTACCACCTCTCTGTGCAACCTCTTCTAGTACCTCACCACTCATCATAAAATTCTTGCTCCTATCTAATCTGAACCTACCCTGCTTCAGTTTAAAGCCAATCCCCCTTGCTCCATTGCAACAGGCCCTGCTAAAAAATCTGTCTCATTTTTTATAAGCCCCCTTTACGTACTGAAAGGCCACCAAGATTTATTTCCCTGAAGCTTTCTCTGCTCCTGGCTGAACAACCCCAACTCTCTCAGCCTTTTCTCACAGGGTATATGTTCCAGCTCTCTGATCATCTCTGTGGCCCTCCTCTGGACCCACTCTAACAGGTCCACGTCTTTCCTGTGCTGAGTACCCCAGAGCTGGATGCAGTGTTCCAGGTGGGATCTCACCAGAGCAGAGCAGAGGGAGAGAATCCCTTCTCTTTACCTGCTGGCCATGCTGCTTTTGATGCAACCCAGGATATGGTTGGTATTCTGGAAAACAGATGGCTTTATCTAAGGGGCAGGAGAAACTGAGGATTGACTTAATGACTCTTCTTTGCCTTCCCCACACTATCTGCAGGGGTATCAGAATAAACTAGAGATTTTAGAGAGCAATCAGTGGTTCTTTAGATAGTACTTTATCAAGCTGTGGAATATGCTGCCACATGTTGCGGCCAACAAAACCTTTATGTGGATTTATAGGAATGGCAAGACTAGATAATGGATAAAAAACCCATTAAGGAGAGTTATGTAGTAAGATGTCATCTTTCGTGCAGGAAGAACCCTACCTGCAAATACTGAGGCAACAGAAGAGTATTCAAGGTAATTATGGCCTTCCTGCCTTGCTCTTACATCCTTCCTAGATTTCTGCTGTGGCTCACTCAAGGATTTGACAAGAGACTGGGTGATCCTTTGATCTGGCCCAGTAAAATATTTCTGAGGGTAACTATGAAATAATATACACACGGAAAACTTTTTTAAAATCAGAAAGGTTTTCATTTTCTAAGTCTAATTACAGGCTTTGTAATGGTGGAAACAATGAAGAGAAAAATTACGAAAGTTAACGTATTGTGAGGTGTTTCAAACAAAGCCAAAATGGCAGCAATCTACAGTTTATGTGTCTCTGAAAAGCACAGCTATTGAAGCTGAAGTTTCCTAATAACACATAAAATCTTAGTCTGCATGAATCAGCTGCTAAACACATTGTATGTAGTACATACACTAATACCAGAAGTTTTACATTCTTTTTTTTTTTTAAGCTGATCAAGTAAAATGCAGGGTTTGATGATGGTGAATGCTTTTCTCCATTGAATTATTAAAATCAGACATGAAAACTAAGAAAAGACACCACAGGGAAAACAAAGTCAATAAACAACAAAGTTGCAGCAAAAGCACAGTAGAGTGAAAACATAAGAGAAGACACACAGCTGTATTTAACACAATGGCTGCCTGCTATCCAGCTGCAGAAATAAATCACACTTCAAACACATGTACCACAGCTCTAATATACAAGTCTAAAGAACAAACAAGATCAGCATATGACCTATTTTATTATACATCTGAAACAAACAGTATTCAAATGAAGGAAAAAGTTTATAAAAAGAATCCTCAAACTTTTCAGTCACTAGCTAGCTGGCAATCATCAATTTTTTTGGTTAAAGGCATTTGTTAGAGATTTGTCTAAAAAGTGTTCGAAGCATAAGCAAATCAGTCTCTTAAAGAGATTAGCTATTTGGTTTGGATTTCTATTTTATTTTTATTGGAATGCACTTCCTCTCAGTCTTAAAGACAAATGCACTGGTACTGGAAGCTATGTACCTTTCCTCTAAGAATAAGGCTGCTGATATACTCCTGGCAACCACCCAGCAACCACCCACTGCAACAATTGCTACTGTGTGTTTTCTCTACCATTTCTGCCACCCTGGGAAATGCATGAGGGCAATCACATGAGGTTGGAACACATCTCCATAGTCTCCACTAGATGTGTTGGAACACATCTCCATAGGTCACCTTGTCCAGCCACACTTCTTAGTCAGGGCCATCTGGATCCAACAGCCCAGTTCTCTGTCCAAACATCTTTTGAGTATCTCCAGGATGGAGACTGTAACCTTCCTGGGCAACTTGTGCCAGTGCACTGTCACCCTTCACAAAGAAGCACATCCCATGATACTAAAAGCTGATGTTGCAACAAGCTGCGTGGTTGCTAGGCCGTGGTTGCCAGTGATTCTGACACTAGGCCTTTCAAATGCAGTGAGATCATGCCACTTCCAACTCCAGTCATCATCCTGCACTTTCAACCCACTGAGAAGTACATTTATATTCTCATCCACTCACACTTCCTGAAACTTTCCGTTTTCTGTTCTGCCCTTTTTTACCCTAGAAAGACATTTCCCTACAATACATTCGAAACTCTGCACCATTTCCCACCCATGCTTGAAGACATTTTAGGTACCTCTTTAATCTTAATTTGTCGAAGTTCCTCTTCTGCTGCAGTCAAAGGTGCAGGTGAGGATTGTGATATCAAATATTTTTTATATCCATTCAGTGAAACATCATCCTGAAAGCACAGTATCAATATTTATCAGTTTTTTCGGTACCAGAAATTTTCTTCAGATTTTCTACGCGGCATTGCAAGAAGTAGTTGTCTTCCATACAGTAATGGTCATTTTATTTGAATATTCCAATATTCCATTATGTCTTGTTTCAGAAGCCCAGAGGTATTGAAGTTAATACATGTGAATTAGCAGATGGGAACATAACAGGGTTCTACTAAAATAACAGAGCTGGCTGCAATAAACCATTCTTAGGTTTAACAAAATAAAAACAAAGCAACCTGCTGGATGCTGACCATCAAGATTCTGAGTGAGATCAGCAACTTGAACGCCTTGAAGAAACAAAGTGATCATCCTTGTGATTTTCAAATGGATGAACACTAAAGGCCAGCTACAATTAAGAAATTGATAAAGACACTGAAACCAACAATTCAGAGATATATTAGCTGTAACATAATACAGCCTGGAAAAAGTGAGTTATATCAGTGCCAACCTCTATGTGCCCCAGGCCCATTCTGAAATAATAGATGTAATGCTTCTTCCTTAAAACCGAGAAGGAAGCTCAGACTTGTAGGGCTAGACACAAATTCCACATATGACATAGACTGCTAATGGTTTGGTGCAAGCGACAGTGAGAGATTGGTTGATTGAACAGACAAGAAAAAAATAACAGGACCTCTGCCAGTAAACCTTTTTAGCAACTCAGTTATCTACTTCCCTCGAATACAGGCCCTCCAGAGAAGTTTGTTTACATGCTTGTTAGGATAATGAAGCCTCCATGACAGGTTAATGCTGAATATAACAAATTATTTCTCAGTGAGCAACAGAATTATTAGCCTCACATCTACCACAACAGCCCATTTCTCTTTCACAGCTTTTTACCCCACTACAATATCCTCTACTCCTCCCCAAACCTCCAACTCCTTCCATTGCTTCAGCATCAGCTGCCTGTGTCAATAGTGGCAGTGCTTTGATTTAGATTTGTTCAGATGAACTGATTAACAGGTCAAACAGAAAATAACTGCTGCAGTCTCTGCTGAAAGAAGAACAGAGGAATTATGAGTCTGTAATCATCAGTTTTCATGAAAGCTACAGGAATTCTTTCTCTCTAAAAAGTCTAATTTGTATTTCTTTTAAAACCAGCAACAGATTAAAAAGACTGTGTGATGTCTCCCTGACAAACAGGCAGGTATCACAGCCATGTATGACTCGATTCTCACAGAAACTAAGGAAGCAAAATAGCCTGTATTTCCCTTACAGCACTTACAGGCTTTTCAACATCCCTTAGACAATTGCTGGATTTCATACACGCACCTTCCAATTATCTTACCACAAACAAAAAGCCAACTATTAGTATTTTCCTTGAACCAATCAGTAGTTACAAAAATTCTGCTTCCGTAAGATAAGAAGCTGACAACCATACACGTCAGTTGCATTTTATGGCCAAATTCTAAAGAATTGACAGCTTCATATCCTTAGTTCAAGAGAGATAAACTTGTTTTCAGGTGTTAAGGGCTTACAGATCACTGTTCTAGCCCATTTCTGATTCAGAGCCATATATCTAAGATGGTTTGTGTATACTGTTGACCTGGAAATTAATGTTGCAACTCTTAGAGGACTCATGTTCATGCACAGAAATTAAGAGATATGCCTATTATTCTTAGATTATTTAGTTTTCATAACCATTTAAAGCAAGGACTTCTAAGCCTGAAGATGTTAACTATACTTAGTAACTTGTTCAAATGAGATTAAATATACTTTAACATTGGAATAATATACACAGTTTTCAATTCCTTTTTCCTTAATCCAGAAAGAGCATAAACAACCCACATTCATACCAATAACATCAGCTACTATATTTAGTATTTAAAGTCAGTGTCCTGACTTTAAAAAGAAAAACATACCTGTACCGTCCCAAATACTTCATCCTTGATATGACCACCTCCAAATTCTTTCTTAAGCGTTGCTCGGGTTGCTGCATACAACATTTTCTGACGAACCTAGCACATAATAAAACAGGTTTTTTTTCAGTTTGGTTTTTTTTTTTTTTTAATTTTGCTGTACATAGTGAATCTAGCATGTTGGTGTACCACATCCATTAACAAACATCTTTCTTAAACAAGTATTTTACGTGTTGAAACTGCACTACAAACCTGTAGAGCTCTAGGTCATGATACTTACACATGCCAATAAACTCACAAGGTCATACTATGCATTATTATCAAAACAATTGCAAAACTGAATTGCAGCTTTAGTAGGAGTATGAGGGGTTTTTTTTCTAATGGAGAAAAAAGTCAGCACAATCTTTACTAATTTTAAATGGGAAAAAACCACAATAGTTTGCATCTTCTGTCACCTGGTCTGTGTACTAATGGATACAACAGACAGGAAAAGAGCAGACTGGAAATAACTCATTATTACTTTTGACTTGATAGTGACTCCAGATAGTTATGGTTAAACTACAGAGTGGAAAAATTATGTTTGCTCCCATTAACTTGTGTCTAACATAGTCACTAACTACTCTTTCAGCACTCCCATCTTCCCACTTTATTTCACCATTGTGCCATCCTCTGCACAATACTTCACCTTTGCCACATAAAAAGTGAAGTTTCTATGCACTTCAACTTTTGATGTCCTATTATTTCCTAACTGCTACTGAAAGCTGTAGGAATATTGGAACAGCTTTCATTTCTGCCTTCCCTTATCTCACATGCCCAGAACCTGTACACAGTCTCCTAGTTTCTCCCAGAAGTCCTTAACTCTAACCTCAGTTCTCTCACCTGCTCTTAAATCACTGAGAAGCAGTGTATTCTGTGGCCCACCACAGATGCATGAGTGCCAGCTGGACAGCCAGCAAGCCAAACAGAGTAAACAGCTTGAGCTCACACGATAATCCTTCTTTATATGAGCACCCATTAAGATTTCTGTCCTATATCCTTCCATGAGTTTTTATGGCGTACTAACATTAATACAGACAAACAGGGCAAAAAAACTGTATTGTGTCCACCAATCAGGCTAAAAATACATTGCATCACCGGCACTCCATCTAGACCTACTGATTTGCTCTTTGACCTTCTTAAAGAGACATTTTCCTAGTTTTCCTCTGGGAATGAAGGGAGAGATTGGGGAATGTTTCATTCCTCAAATCCTCTTCCTTCAGTACTGTTGAAAAATCATGAACAACGTAAAGCTTCTGATGATTGTTACTTACAGGAGAGTGATCAGGTGACCATGCAATGAAGATCCATTCATATCCTTGAGCATTCTGAGAATCTAATCTGTATAATATATAACATGGCTGCTTGTCTTCAAGAAGCGGAAGGACAAAAGAGTCATAATCCTTTTCCCATGATCCAACTGGCCGTCTAGAGGATCCCACAACAAGCTGTTCTATGAACAATAATCAAAGCTACAGTTAGCACCAATACCTGTCTGACAAAACTAACAATGACGTTAAGAAGTTAAATGGATGCCTAATCTTTTATAATTGTGTCCAGAAGAATGGAAGACAAGAACAGTAAGTGTTAAAGTGGGTTAATTCCTACAAAAGCTGTGTATGCTCAAACCCTAACTTACTTTAACCTAAATACTGATAGTTGAGAAGCAACGTGCTGGCTGTCATCAAGTTCTTTGATCTGAAGTGATATGACTGATGTGAGTTTTTCTAGCATAACATACACAGAAGGGAAATAAGAACTGTCTTCTAACAGTTAGTTTATTTTTAATTTGGAATACTTAGGTCTAAATAAGAAAAGAATAAGCTTTCAAATTTTAGAACTATCATTACTGATGCTCCTGTTATAATATGTTAGTGTTTGTACTCATTGTAAGGAGTCAATAACTCAGTTATACAGTGAAAAGAGTTTGGAATGAATATGCTTGCACTAATCACTAACTTGACTATGTAAGTAGATAAACCTCTTTCTAATACAGCTTCATAGCCATGGTCTCTTTAAATGACTGAAGTTGTTTATTATGTATAATTGGCTTAAGTCTGTATAGAATACTTCAATGGTATTTAATTATGTCAACAGCTGTAATAACAAGATTTTTCTGTTATTTATACATCACATCTCAGCTTACAAAGGAAAGCATTACTAGACTGTCTTACAAAACCTTTATCAGCTTCCCAAGAAATACTAGCCCCAACAAGTGGAATAGAAATACCTTGTTTAAATGGGATCCTGCAACAGTTTGAGAACCATCATAGTAGCCAGTATACAAATCACCTTTTGAGAGTCTAGGGCTTAATTTACAAAACTTCAGACAAAAGTGTAACAGCACACAAATGCCTCTACAGCAAAACTTCAAGCAAAGCACTCCACCACAGTAACTCAAGGAACATGAACAGCTCAGGGCAAGGGTGTTTGGCTCTTCTTTGAATTAGATGCGAAGTACCTGAAGTAGTACACCTAAACCAAGAGTATTCAGAATGTACTTGCCAATTTTGAACTCTAGGTGGATTTATACCCAGTGGGATTTAAGATACAGTCAGAGTAACTTTATTGCCCTGCAGCAAATCTCTTATTAACTCAGATTAGCAAAACTTGATTTGAGTATCATCTGTTGGCTAAGGACTATTATCTCTTGCTGAGAGCTCCTGAAGACAGATGAGGCAAGTGCCCTTCTTCCAGTATTCTGTGAGTGTTACAGGTTTCTTTCTGAACTGTGGAAAATAGTATCAAAGACTGGATTCTGCTTCTATACAGAGATGAAATGCATATATCTATACCCATGTGTTTCTATCTACATATATGTGTATACCCATGTATACATACACACAAAAATAAAAAAATAGGGAATGAAAAAATAGGGAAAGTCTTCCATTTTTGTCTTATTTCTAGGCTTCATTTCATACTATGAAGTAGCATATACACAAATGTATAAAGTTTTTTCCTAATGGGAAAAAACCCCAACAATGATGTGTCAGCATTTACCTTGCGCTACTTAGACTATCACAAAGTCCTGCCTGTAGTATTACTACTGCCACTGCCTTAAAGAAAGCTATATTAAAATATTAGAAGGCTTCCTAAGAAAAGCAAACACAAAGAAGGCAACAGTAGGTTATTTATCTAACAATAAAAGTATGTATGTGTATGTACCTATCTGTACCTTTCTCCAGCTAAGAGATTTTTAGTGTACTGTAAATGAAAGAAGTCTAAAACAAATGACTTCAAAGTGGACAACTGACATACCTGAGAGGATGCACTAAACCAGGAAATGTCTTTTACAACCAATCAACATTGCTATTAAAGAAAATAAAAGTTATTATATATTCTTTCAATGTTTACAACTTATATCCCTTGCCAAGAAGTTCAAAGATCAAACTCAAGTTCTGACAGAAATTATATGGTCTTCTATTCATATATATATATATTTTGAGATTTAAGAAACAGTTTTAACTCTGAAAATTTAAATAAAGTTACGGATTTATAAAGATATTTTCTATGTAGCCAGATTACTATTTCAACATCTCCTTTAACTGGACTTTCTACATGCAGTACTTTTATACTTAACTTGGTAAAAAAAGCAGATAAAATTTATAGTTCATCTAAGGTGACTAGTTGTTGTGTGAGACATTAGCTCTCTGTCTAATGAAAGTAACCAGAGTGTCCAAATGTTATACAGGTATGGAAAATTTCATTCCCTCTACTCTTTCTTTGGTAAGAAATAAGAGTAAGCTTATCTATATTATCCATAGGAAATACACAGCAGTTCTTGGTAAAATATGAAATTACATTGGGAGAAAAAATACAGTAGAATTGTAGTAAAAAGCTTAGGATCACCAAAATTTATATTTTACCTTCTGTACAGAAAAAACCTTAGTAACATTAAGTTTTGCAGAGTTCTGTTTTTTAAACAGTTGTACATTTAGATCATTAAAAAAATCAGAAAATATCTAAAAGAACCAGAAAAAAGAATAAAATTTGACTAACCATTGTCAATGACTATTTTTAAAAGCCTGTATTGTCCATTTCTGGCTCCAACAAAGATGTCTTTAACACTTCCACTAGCTGAAAAAGAGAACATAAAAGTAATCAAATTAGCACATTTCACTTCCCTAGGACAAAGAATATTCATGAGGGTAAGAACAACACTGGCAAAACGTACAACTGGCCCTTTGCTACAAAGTTGGACTGAAAAAGGAATACAGGAGTGATGCTCCTGCTATGCTGCATACTGTCCAGCCAACAGCATGCCACGCAAAGAAGAAAGGCAACATTAGAAAACAGCCCTGCTTCCTAGCTTACCAAATGATTTTCAACATTGTGGAAATTAAAGGTGAGCTCATATCATCAATCTCAGGTTTCAGAGTTAACACAGCAATACAATAAAAATGTGACACATCTCAAATTACAGCAGCTTCACCAAGTCTACAGGCTTAGTACAAACTTTCAGACAGAAACTTTACGCCTGCCAGGAAAATGTTAGCGCTTGTCTGGCAAAAGTGATGGTCTTTCCTGAGAAGACTGCTCTGCAGAGTACCAGTGCAAGCTGCCACTCATTGCTCATCTTTCATACCACCTTAACTCCTTCTATGGTTGATGATGCTGTTCAGGCCCCAACCTGTTATAACAGGATAGCTTTAGAGTGCATTCACAAAAATATTTTTACATGTTCATAAATCACACTGACACTACACCACAAACATGAGACTCACTTCCCTAAGTACACTGAAGAACTGTACTAGACTCATATGAAGACCATTCTTATCTCAACTGCTCTGCTAAATAATCTGAGTGCAAATCAGTTTAATTATATCAGAGATACAGGGTTGCAAGGATTAACTGAAAAACATTTATTGCAAGCTGGTCCTTTAAGTAATCTCACAGCATAGAGCATAGCACCAGCAAAACAAACATTAAACCAGGAAACAAATAAAATGCATTAATTATAGCCAGGTTGAGGCCAAGTGAACAGATGGTATCCAGCAACATTACTGCCCATACTCAAAACATTTTATGTTTATGTCCATCCAAGTGATGCCAGGCCCATCCTGAGAGTCCAAAATGGCATGTTAAACAAACTGAACTGCACTGGGTTACCAGTTCAATCCCAGTTGGTATCTTCCCACTAACCAGTGCAGACCCGCCCAGTAAGTTGCTGCCAGCTTTTCTAATCATCTCTGCTGGTCCTCACCATTCCATCGAGGAACCAAACATTGTGCCATTTTCTAGACCTTTTGTTCTCCCAGAACATTATTTGTCTTCTTCTTGTCTGTTATCTTTTTGTTCCTTATTCTCTCATTTCAACCCTACACATCAGAAAGTACCAGATTACAGCAGTCCCTACACCAGTTCCCAAACTGTGACAGTTCCTGAAAAAATATTTTGAGACACTTGTGAAACCAGCTTACTACAAAGTGATCTATGGTGTTTTTTCCTCATAAAGGCTTATAAATTCACAACAGTGATATTATTTTCTGTTTAAACTTTCCGCATAGCAGAGGGCTATGGAATAAAAATTTGGGTTTATTTCACAAATATTTTACAAGAACTATTAAATTATTCTGAAAATTGTGGACCTATTTGATTGTCTCTTCCCACAGTTAATGCATTCTGTGACTTCCTACGGTATTTATCTGCACTGGCCCGTTTAAAAAGCTCAGTCCTTTTAGCAACTGCCTGGAACATATCACTGTGCCCATGACTTCATTTGTTTCCAGAAAAAAGCAGCCCATGCTGCCAAATCTTGTAATTGTTTATGAGTGACAGTAGCCTGTTTGTAGCTGAAGCCAGCAATGGCACAAGTAAAGCTATTCGTCTTCCAAATTGCAGAAGCTGATGCTTTGCTGCAAGCTGGACTCCTGATTAGTGCCTGCTGAGGCAGGCTCCTGAAGGAAAGCTGCTGAGTTCTCTACAGCTCAGAGGACAAACGATTCTCAGACACGAAGGAGAGCAGCAGAAGAGGCTTAGCCACTCTTTTTGCCTACAATAAGCAACAGAGTATTCTGCACTTCCCTCAAGCACTGCCAGGAGAGCAAGGGATTAAGAGTTACTAACAGGTTTTCCCAGACTGGGGGGAAAAAAATAGCACTATCCCAGGTGCACCTCTAGTCTAAGAAGGGTTGAAGAACTTGAAACAAGACGCTGCAAAAAAGACCAAAGACTGGCATGCAAAGTAAGGGAAAGAGAAGGAAAAGGGTGAAGACCACATGCAGTCAATGGACAAAAAAGGGCATAGAAGAGCAGCTAAGGGCTGTCATGGCTGGGACAAAAGTCACCTTCAACAATAAATACCGGAGCGCAGGCAAAGTACATGTATTAGTCACCGAACAGGCAGATTGCAGAAATCCAGACAGTAAAACCCGACCCCTCCATAATCCTGCTATATAATCCCTTCTTAGCAATTCTGTGATTCAGGGGAACCCGCTAATACTACGAAACAATACGCTGTCTTCTAATTGCTCCTCGCACCCTCAAAAGCCTGGAAACACGGGGGAAAAGGGTTCCTACACACTTTTCCCCTTTGTGGCCTGCAGTGATGAGCCCCACGCCGGGGCTCCTGCTTCTCCCCAAGGCTCTCGCTTCTGGGGAGCCGGCAGCGACCCTCGGCATTTCCGTGCTGTCCAACCCAACCCGAACTCGCTGCGGCGATCCCGAGCAGGCGACAGCCCCGGGCTCGAAGCACACTCCGACGCCGCAGGAAAACCTGACTGGGGGAGTTACCTGAGCCCAGGCGGGCCCTCCCCGCCCGTCACGGGGCTCTGCACTGAACACTTCACCCGGGCGGGCTCCCTGCCTCTCCGGGGCACACAGGCGCGGTCCGCCGGGAGGAAAAACCCGGCAGGCTCCGCCTGACTGCGGACGGAGCTCTGGGCTCGACCCCGAGGAGCGGTGGCCGCGGGGCAGAAAGCAGGAGCAGTTCCCCCGGTCGCTCGCCCCACCGCCAGTCCGCGGCGCAAAGGACGGGATCCTCCGGCAGCTAACAAAGAGCGCAGCAGTGGGAAAGATCCCGCCGGGAACGGCCCGTTACCCGCCCGCCGCGGCCGTCGGCCCCCGCGCCGCGCCCGACCCGCGGAGAAAGGCGCTCCGTCCGCCTCCCGCCCGGCTGGAAGGGCCACAGGGGAGACGGGGCCGGCAGTCGTGAGGAGCAGCGGGCACCGCGGAGCGGAGGTGCGGGGGAACCGCGCGGGTACCTTGGATGCCAGTCTGGTGGGACATGTCGCACCGCGCCCCGGCACCGCCGCC
>VZRM01004075.1:1324728-1339181 GCA_013397955.1 Grantiella picta | reverse complement strand
GGGGGCTGCGGGCAGCGGGCCGGGGGCTGCGGGCAGTGGGCAGTGGGCAGTGGGCAGCGGGCTGGGGGCTGCGGGCTGCGGGCAGCGGGTGGCTGCCGCCCCTGCCCCGGCCGCCGCCCTGCCCCGGGCACTGCCTTGCCCCGCGCCCGCTCCCCCTGCGCCTCCTCTGGGTGCTTCTGAAGGGGGACGGGGCGCAGCTCCCTCCATTCCCGTTTCCTTTGCTCTCCCTCTCCTTTCTGTCGCCCCCTTCACCCGCCGTCCCACAGCCTGTGGCGCGACCCGCCGCGGGCATCGCTGGCGCAAAGCCTGCGGCCATCCTGCCAGGCAGCAAGGGACACGTGCCCACCGGGCCGGGTTACTTGTTCATCGAAATACTGAAAAATAACTAACGTGAATTTAGTTGATCTGGAGGAGTCTGTGGTGGACACCTGTCGCTCTTGCTTGGGGCATCAGGGAAGGAGCCATCAAATGTGTGTGACAACGGGCTGCCTGTACTGTAAATTTCGGATTAAACAGCTCCTGACAAAGAGCCCACAAATCAGAGAACAGAGCCCAGACGCACGGCTCGCTCAGCTCAAGCCCTTGCCCCTGACAAGGCAGTCTTTCTCTTAATTTTGCAGTATTTGGTACATGGTGGCACTGCATCAACAGAAACAGTGAAAATTTCTCTTTCAGCGTGGATCTGGTGGTTGAACCACTCGTCTGCCTCAGCAGGGCATGGATCCAGGCAAAGAACGTGTGCATCTGCTTCTCAGGGCCCTATCCACACGGCCAAAGGCGTCTTTATGCCCTTTCAATCTGTGTTGGTACAGTTTCCCTCAGCTTTTTCTTTCAAAATTTCCAGTGGAGTCCTGCATCATGATTTCTAGCATGCTCTGAAGGTAGGTTTGCTTTTGCTAGTTCTTTTGCAGGCTCATCTGTCCATGGGTTGAGAAGCGCCATCCTCTTAAAAACAAAAAGATGGGTACTATATCTTCATTAAAAACCACTTCGTCGTCATTTAGTCAGCCTTTTTAATCTGTGCTGTGATCTAAATTAAGACTCCGCAGGTGCATGTGCATGCTTTAGGCATTGATGCTGATGATTCCTTCAGGTTCCTAGGAGTTAGAAAATTTTATGGGGTGCTATTCAACTAGAGAACACAAGAAGTGCTGTAAGAGGGCATATCAAATATCCAGCCCAATGGACCAGGCAAGAATTGAGGAGTAAGGCAAGCACGTAGTAATCCTTCCCTGGTTCACCTTCCCAGCCTCCAGAGCTCTGCAGCTCGCGAATTTCTGAAGTCAGCTGTGTTGATAAATGTGGGTGCCTGTGCTTTGTCAGATCCCCAGTTAAAAGAACATGCGGGATTTAGTGTCCTATTTGGGAAATGTGAAACAGCACTGTAACTGTTATGTGAACTGTGCTGTGTAATGCTAGTCCAGCAAATACGAAGTCACTGTGGAGAGATATCACCAGCTAATGAGCTGGGACTAACAGCAGTTAGGGAACCAGAGAGGCTGCAGCTTTTCTTTCTTCTAGCGAGGTGGCTGAAAGAAACAGGGAAAAGAGTTCATGTGAAACCAGGAAATAAGAGACAGGTAGTGCCTACCAATTTCTCAAAAGTCAGCTCTTCTTCCTCTATTGTAAGCCTCCAGGAGCACCAGGATCATTTAAAAAAAAAAAAAAAACCAAAAAAAAAAAAAACCACCCAAAACCAAAAACTCTTGGAGAAGAGCTTTTTCAAGAGGAGAGGAGTACTAGAGATCCAACCAGAGTGGCAACCAAAAATGTGGTTCTATCACAATTACTTTATTTGAGCCGAAGCTTGCCACAGGTTCTAAATTAATGGATTTTCCCTATTTTGGTGTTAGTGCTTGTAAAGGACGGAGTTGCCTGAAAATTTATGAAGGAAAAAGAAGTTTTCTTTGATAGACATGTCCTGAAAACACAGAGCAGTTCCTTGCTCCAGTTAGTCACATGTCCTCCTGTTGTCACAATGTGGTAACCAGGATGCATAGCTAAGACTGTGGAACTGTTTTTTTTAGTGGAATTCCATGCCTAGACTGGAAATATCAGAGTGATATAACATTTGTCAGTATATTTTAGATCATCTTGTTTGTTGCAGGTTGTATCACCACAACTGCCACCAACTGTAGGGCTCTAAAGTGCAGAAATATGATCTTAATATCAGTTTTATATGATACAAGACTGGTACACATTGGCATTTTGTAGCACCTTTTTGGCAAAAAGACAAACAGAAAATCAAATGTATTTTCTTTAAAATCTCAATAACACAAATATTTTCCTATATTACAGTGATTGATGTGTGAAAAAGAAGACGTTGCATGGAAACTAGCACAAGAAAGTAGGGATTTTGTATCTAATGAAGATTTCTAAACTTCTGAATTTTAGTGTCCTTCAGATTCTTACTAAACTGCCTTAAATCATTAAACTCCTATCCAAATCATAAAGAGTGTCTGGACAAAAATAGGGAGGTTTATATGTTAGACTATGCATTAAGTGACTTTTCTTCTTTTTATTGGTTATAATTTCTTCCTTGTACTTGAACTGGTTTTTTTACAGTGGATTTTGTATCTAATTATGGCAACTGTTTTGGTAGAGACAGCATGTTGCAGTTTCCCAAATTATAATAAGATCTCTTTAACTGAATAATAAATTACATTTTTAAAAAGGAAATACTTGAAATAGACAGTGCAGCATTTTTTGTGTGACTTCTGGATCTTGTTTTCAGTGTCTTTATTGCCTTTTCCTATATATTTACTTCTCCATTGATATAACAATGGTCTATTCAAGTACTTATGCTAGTTGATTAAATACTGTGGGTATAACCTGTGTGGAAGCATCAGTTCACTCTGTTCATAGTTGTGTAATGGTGTGCAATCATTTTTCTCCTGTTGTGATGTTGCCGGGAAGGCCTGTCCAAGGTTTGACTATAATTGTCCACCTGACAATGGAAATACATGTATTTTTTTACATACAGTTTCTATTTCTGTGTTCTGTACCTCTCTTGATGTGATACTTAAAACATTAAATACATTTCCAACAATGGAAGTGTAAAACCCTTTCTTTTTACTGGGCAATATTATAATTTCAGTTTCTTGCTGTGGAGCCCCATTGCCTGTAGATGTCTATCCGGATACTCTTCAAAACTTCAGTTTAGATTATGCTCTTCCCCCTTCAGCATGGTCTTCAAAACTAACCATATTTTAAGGTAACTAAAGTATGAGAGAGTCCATCAGCAAGATTAAATTTCTTCCAAATAGAATAAAAATCAACGTCAACTACTTCCAAAACAAATACATGAAAACTTCATTCTTCAACTCTGTTTTCTTCTAATTATCTCCATTCCAATGCACTCATAGGTATAGATAATCAAAGAAATTAGAAATCACACCACACCTAGAGGCAAATTTGCTTTTAGCTTTGAGAATAATGTAGAAGGTGTTCCAAGCAAATAGACTTTGATTTTTGAGCATTCCAATGTTGCCTTTTTGTAAGTCTCAGTATATGTAGCTCTAATCAACCAACAGTCTATGTTCAAATCAAATAAAAAGGTATTTTTTCATGATGAACAAAGCTTATGGATGGTCTGCTATTAAGAATTATTTCTGTAAGAACTCATTGCTTTCTTACCACTACTGCAAGTGGCTTTCAGTACAGTGTGGACAGCTCTCAGTTCATGTTCATCAGCAAGCCTTTATAGCAGTAAGAATATATCTCTTCATCTCTTTATGCTCTGAGGCATTTCTGTTCATTTCTTGTAAATGAGCAAATAGACCATCTAACTCCCTTAATATCTGTAATCTGAGGGGCTTTTCTTTCTGGCTCCTTAAACAGCTGACACAGTAGGCTATTTCTGTGGGTGGCCAGGAACGTGCGACATAGACAACTATTTTATATTGAATTGCAATATAGTAAATAGCCTAGACTGTGGTACTGGGGGTTTCCCAGCAACTGCCATAGATGAAAACAGATTTGCACTAATAGGTTTTGCTATCCTAAAGGTTGTAGATAATTGAATTTTGTCACGTTTTGGTAATACTTTGATAATAAGATGCAAATGTCCCGTGAAATAAATAGAAAAAAGCACACTTGGTGGGACTTCCCATCTTTCTTACCTCTTCCTCTTCTGTTAAGTACTTCCAGACACTATTAAGAAGTTGATTCTGAAGTTTTTTTTTTTAATCTGTGTCCATTTCTAGTCCTTTTGCTGATGTGGTATATCTGTAGGTAAACACTAGAATGGCATCTCTGCATTCTCTCTGCACAGCGTAGTGGACAGTATCATGATCAAATTGTTTCATGCTCTCAGTGATTTTTAAATGATGACATTTCTCAATTACTAGTTCTTTCATATACTTTCCCTAGCTGTAGGGATTAACTAACATATAAATACCACTACAAAATCACTGTGCAAAATGACTTGTGATCCAGTCATCCTTTCTGCCACTCTTCAGATTTTCTGTTCTGTCTCCATGGTGTGTTATTTGATTGCATTTCTGAAGTGCATTAAACTGTAAGACTGGTATCTCTGCAGTTCTCTATTCTGCCTTTTTTCTCCAATGGGAAAATTTGTTTTCAATACTTAAAACCTAGGTTTGCTTGTTAGTTATTGATGACATGTTCCAAGAAGTTTCCTAGTGTGTTTAGGAATTTTGTCACTGTTGAAGCGCTAGCAGAGAGAGAGTCCAGCTCTTCAGTGTGGCCAAAAAAGTGTATTTTATTAATTAATTCCAACTTACATAGACTTTCAAAGGTCACCCAGATTGGTCAGTTCAAAACCTCCCCCCAGGCCGATTGGCCAGGCTTGAATGTCCATATCTCAAGAGACTGTTCCAAAAAACATCCAAACTTTATCTTTGTTTATAAAACACAAGAAGAAGAGAGAAAGAATTCTCACGGGAAAGGTCTGCTCGCCACAGAATTTTCTTACATGATGTTCAAAGTGATTCTCGGGTCAGAAAAAGAAACGAAAAAACTTTGTTCAAGACCTGGGTAGCTCTCTCAGGCCTTTGGAAGAGATTTCTAAGTCACAATTTAAACTTTAAGCTATCAGGATCAAGCTAGTGAATGTGTGCCTACTTCCCAGATCATCATATGCCGACCATAAATGCCAAGTTTTTAAATTTGACTGGAATCTAGAAGAAGTCTGCACAGAAAACACAAGCAGGGCATGATGCACTCCACTAGAGCTCGTGGCTAGAGATGCGCTACTTATTTGTAGCAAGGTGTATTACATTGCTGTAGCTCCAATCGAAGATGATACCACAAAGCAATAACTGAAGCCATATTACTATTTTCTTCCTACCACCAAATAGAAGCTTCACTTAAATAACACTTATATTAAAAATTGAGATCTTGCATTGAAAAAAACTCCAAACATGAAGTGCTATTTGTATTCATGTAAAACTTTTATCTGGAACTCAAGCTGGAAAAAAGTTTTCTAACATACATTTATTTTTGAAGACACTGGATATGTCTTCCAGCAGCCTCTCCTAGTATGTTTTCATGTCAATTAGGACTACTCTACCTTCCACTCCATTGGATTTGCTAGCTATGTCTTGATGACAAAGAAAATATGCTTGGGACTGTTTCAGTTCCATTTGGGTGATCATACTGACAGCCCAACACATGGTGACTGGAGAAGGACCCCTTTTAGAAAGCTAGTGAGTCATGGCAGAGAGCTATCAAACACAATACAGTCTAGATTTAGACTAGATCTTATCTGCCAAGATTGTTAATTACCTCCTGCAGGGGTGGCTTGTCTGGCCAGTAGTCATGTCTAAACATAGAGCAGTATTTGAAGTTTGCATGATCTGATGAGCTGGTAGGTAGTTTTGAGTACGCTGGAAAGTAGTAATTTCCTCAAAGATTTCCTCAGTCAAATGTTCTTGTTACTACAAATATTGAAAAAAATAATACCAAGGCATTTACAATGATTAGGTGAAAATGCATATAACAAAAATGAGTGGCAGATGATCTAGGATGATAAACTGGTGCAGCACTAGCATGGATCCAGTAATTTTCCTGGTGAACTCAGAAGAGAGATGCTGGGCAACATTCCTTTCATACCCATTTCCCTTTCTTTTGATATTTACTTTAGATGAGTGCGTTGAGTCATTGTAAAATAGTATCAGCTCAAACACCAGCACCATGCTGACATTGTGCAATTGTTTATCCTGTTTTCCATTGCTAGAGGGATGGCAGTTCCTCTCTTGACAAGGTACAGTTAGTACACACTAATTCCAGAGGAAGCAAACGCAGCTCCAGCCAAGGTATTGTTTGCACTCTATGCTGAAGACAAAGTTCTAAGTCACTTCCTCTCTTAATCGGTGTTGCACAGTCTCTGGGCCTTGCTGAGAATTTTTACTTTGTAGACTAAGAGTATCAATATTTCAAAGTTTTGGTCATTTATCTTATCTTTTCTTTGACATTTTCCTAGCCTTTCTGAGATCCCAGATTTCTGCCTGCATCTCCATGGTACATATGGCCATGATGTAATAGATCATAGAATCATAGAATATTTTGGGTTGGAAGGGAGTTTTAAGGTCATCTAGTCCAACTTCCTGCAAGGAGCAGAGACATCCTCAACTACATCAGGTTCCTCAGAGCCCCATCCAGCTTGATCTTGGATGTTGCCAGGGATGGGGCATCTACTGCCTCTTGTATGCTTCTTATTGCTGCTTCATCGTCTTATCCAAATTTCCAAAGAAAATAAGAAAAGGTTCAAACTGTTGTTAGATAATTCAATTTTTTAGTGTAGGCATCATGAGGACAGCTAAGACCTTCTGAGAGAGGTCTAAGTTGGGGTGAAAGAATGGGAAGAACTGGGGCAAAGGATTCCTTCTATTTGTGGGGTCCTACTTGCAAGAGAAGAATTCAGTTGGACAGGCTTTGCTCCTGAGTCATTTACAAGTGACACCAAATTTCTACCCATAAATTAATAGATAAAAATAGTAGCAAGAAAACATGGGAAGTTTTATCCCGAAAGGGTTCCATGTGGTCAGTTAGGGATTATATTGCTAATTGTTTGTGGAAAGCATTTCTGAGATGTGGAGGAATAAAACTCTAACACAGATCCTTAGTCTGCAGGGCTAACTGTTTAAATAGACAGAAATGTGGAAGAAGAGTAGGAGAAAGAATTTCAGTGAAACCTGAAGTAGCTGCATTGTTCCCTTCTAGCACTTAAGATTGCTTTGTTAGTGCTCAGCTCCTTACACTTAATTCCCAGCAGAGTAATACCCTCACAGGCACACACAAACTCAGATGTATCCTATGTCTCAGCATAGGCTGATGGTCTCCAGTACTTCATTTTAGTTCTTAAAGATTCAACATTTGCACTCACTGCTCTTAAAAATGGAAAGAAATCCAATGAAAAAACAATAGATATTTTGACTGCACTGCACATTCTTATTCTCTTGGGCATTTATTTAAAGTGCCTGTCCATTTTCAATAGATTTCCAGCTGCTAAATAAATTATTACATTTATCACTGTAATTTTTTTTGCATAACTATGCTTTTTCACAGTGCATTAGTGTGAGATAAAAATAACAGGCATTTACCACAGACTATTCTTTGGCCATTGAAAAAGTCTGTGTGCATAATAGATATTGCATATCCCTATAAAGACAAGAAAAAGCTTTAAAGAAAGGTCACAAAACCTGGTGTCCTCATCACTTGTTCAAAACTAGAAATCTGACAGCAAAACCTCTGCTCTGTAGGCATAGCAGTGTATATATGATTCTCCTATTAATTTTCTTCAGACTATGAATAGCTTTCTCATGTTCAATATTGGCACACTTGATTATTTTAAGTGAGATTATAGTTCTGATTCACTAAGTGCTACCATTTGGACAGTCATATTGAAGTTGTTAGCGAGCATAGGTCACTTGTACTCACTCCTGTATTTGATCCACTGCTTGGACAAGCCATGCTTTGCTTGGGACACCAGTAAGGGTCTGCTTTGGCAATGTCAGATTTTCTCTTCATGTATATTAGTGCAGCATCTGGTTTGCCACAGCCTCTATCGAGACACCCAATGCAGCAGCCAGTGCCTCAAAGCATTCCCTGCCCTGGCTGCCTTTCTGTTCCCCCTTTTTGGTCAGTTGTATATGGCAGTGCATGATCAGCTCTCAGAGTTCTTTTATTGTGATAGATAACATACTCCAATTTCAAGTATGCAGAGATTGAAAAATAAAGTAATTTAATTGTTTGAGTTATCACACTATGCTTGAGCTTTAAAGCATACTTCTGTCAAGATGCAAAAAGTACTTCTCTGGAGATGTACAATTTTGTGTCATGCTGCACCTATTTTTGTTCTAATAGAAACAGGACCAAGATGCAGTGAAATAATATGACAATACAGTAAAGCCTTCAGATTTATTTTATTTTTACAGAAGCAATGCATTGTTATACTGCAATTATACACAATACAGTTGTTCATTGCACTTTAGAAAAGCGTCATGAGATACAGTATGTTGGAAAGAGGACTTTTTTTTGTTCTGTGTTTTTTCATGCTGTTAAGAAATTGCCCCTCATTATTTTTAATCAAATTTTTCTTTAGTATTGCATAAACCTTCGAGTATTTAGTATTGAATAAATCTCCAGGCTGAACAGCCCCAACTCTCTCAACCTGTCTTCATAGGAGAGGTGTTCCAGCCCTCTCATCATCTTCCTGGGCTTTCTCTGGACTCCCTCCAGTAGGTCCATGCACTTTCCGTGTTAGGGGCCCCAGCATAAGACACAATAGTCCAGGTGGTATCTCATGACAGTGGAGTAAAGGAGGGGAGTCACCTCCCTTGCCCTCCTGCCCATGCTACTTTTGATGTAGCCTAGGACACTTTTGGCCTTCTAGGCTGTGAGTGCACGTTGCCAGGTCATGTTGAGTTACTTGTCCACCAACACCTGTGTTTCCTTCCAGGGCACCTCTCAGTGCATTCTCTGCCCAGCCTGTACCTGTATTTGGGATTGCCCTGACCCAGGTGCAGGACCTTGCACTTGGCATTGTTGAACTTCATGAGGATTACAAAGGCCCACCTCTTCAGCCTGATAAGGTTCTTCTGGGATGTCGTCTCTTCCCTCCAGTGTGACAACCACAACACACAAATTGGCATCCTTGGCAAACTTGCTGAGGTGCATTCAATCCCATGTTACCAACAAAGATGTAAAACATCACCTGTCCCACCACTAACCCCTGAGGGGTCCCTCATCACTGGTCTCTGCTTGGACATGGAGCCATTGACCACAACTCTTTGAGTACTACCATCCATCAAAGTCCTTATCCACCAAATGGTCCATGAATCAAGGGTTCAGCAGCATTAGAACATATTTTCTTTCTTGAAAGACCTTATGTTGCCACTTACTATTTTTCTGACCTTTTGTCTTCCAGCTCAATTCTGTTTTTCTGAAGTCTTCTTTTACCATTGCAACCAGCTTGGATTGTGTGATTAAATAGTATCTGTGTAAGGCTGACCTCAGATTCCACTTTTTCTTAATTTGTGTTTTCTCTGTTTCTGTACTCGGAACTATCAGAGTAGCTGCAAGCTGATTATTCCTTTTTCTACAACTACAACATGTAGTTGTTCTATTTGCTGAAGACATCCATATAGCCAGCAGATGCACTTAAAGGTATTTAATGAGCGGTGTAAATTCACCTCACTCAGTTCTTCTTTAGTGGTTTCATCTAGCCTAGGTATGTATTGCCTGTCTGTTTGAAATCAGTATGGATTATTTGAAGTAGAAACATGCTTACTTGGAGTACACTTGGTGTGTCTGAACAGAAGTAACTTCTTCATTCAAGTGTAAGGTTTGTCAGGGGACTTTCAAGTTCAAAATTGTCAGTACAGCTTCTGTTTTAATTTTGGTAAGCCCTATTTCATTTGACTCTAGTACTGAAGTTCTGCTAGAGGACATGGAGAAGGTCATATAAAATTCTGGTTCTCCTACTGCTTTTTTGTTCCAAGTTTCACTGGTATTGTAAAATTAGATATATGTATTAAATTCTGCTCAAAATTGTATTTTTGTGATTTAACCTATCAACAATGAAACCATCCCTAACTTCCTCTTAATAATCTAAAACCTGCTTGACAAGGATAAAAAAATACTTATTAACCACCCATATCCCAAGATTCCACTAAAATTTTTAGCTAGAGCACCATTTATATTTGGTAAAATCTATATCCAAATGCTTTTTTTTTCACTTTTTTTTTTCCTTAATGTGTGTGTGCATGTGTGTGTGTTTTTCTCCCTTTCACTTGTTACAACATTAACTTTCTTCTACTTCTGTGAAATTTCCACAGCATTTCAGCAGTTAGGAAACAAACTTAATTATTAACATTGCTGTATATCGTGTTTTTAATTTATTTTTATAGTAACTCTTCAGCCTATCATTTAAAAAGAAATGTTTAATTTTAGTTTGTGCCGTTTTCTATCCTTTTATATAATTGATTTAATGGAAAGTATTTCATGTTACGTAATGTGAAAACACCGTTACTGTTTATGTTTTCCAAATACGCAGTAGAAACATTTCTGCTGTTCCACATTCTTGTACACAATTCTATTTTTCACATGTAGTTGTAAAGCAGTACTAGTATTTGAAATACTATTGTCTCTGAATAACTTAATATTGTTAATTTCCATGGATTATATATATTTATCTTTTCTCTCGTCTAACTTCTCGAACTATTTAGCTCTTCAGTTATACACTAACTGTTGCCAGATTTGGGACTTTTTCCCCCCATTTGTTTTATGTTTTATTGTGCTGATTTTCCTTCCTTTAGAAGATGGTAAGAAATGAGTTGGGGATGCAGATAAGGGGTAAATCTGAAGTGGTATTGCTGAGACAGGTTGCCATGACCGTGACTGTGGAATTCTAGAAGGGGGAGTGTTTTGTTTCAAGGATGTTTTTACAGGTGCAATGGACCTGGCCCAGAATTAAGTTGACTTTCTTCATAGCAGTGACATTGTGCTGTGTTTTGTGTTTGCAACTAAAACAGTGTTGAAAACATGCCAATGTTTGGGCAATTGCTCAGCAATGCTTGCACAGGATCAGGCCTGTCTCTCTCTCCCATTCTGCCCACACTCCCATACCAGCAAGTAGGCATGAATTTGGGAGAGGACAGAGGTGGAACAGCTGACCCCATATAATATATAACATCATGCCCACCAATAAAACTGGGTAGAGGAAAAAGATGAGATAGGGCTTGTTTTCAAAGCTGTTTATCAGAGACTGATGGCCTCTGATCAGTTGTGGGCTTATTGTGTAATAAGTTGTGGGCTTTGTTGAGTGGTTGCCCTAGCATATGTTATTTTAAACCTTACTTATTACATTTTATAGTTCTCACTTTTTTTCCCACTTATTTAGCCATCTTTATGTTGACCTACTGGTTTTCTTTCTTTTTCTCCTATTCTCTCCCCTGATCCACTGGGGAAGGAGGTGGGGGGAACTGAGCTAGCAGCTGTGTGCTTACCTGCTGGATATGATCACCCCACAACAGCAGGACAGAAGAAAAATACATTAAGAGAACAATCTCTGAGTAATGGGGTTTTGAGGTTTGAGGGAATTGAGTACTTTCAATGAGAAGCAAGCCAGGGAAGAGGCATTTGTGCAATCACAGATGAAAGGAGAAAGGCATTTGTGCAATCACAGATGAAAGGATGAGAAAGCTGGGACTGTTTAACCTTGAGAACAGGAAGCGCAAGGGAGAGGATCTTATTGATGTGTTTAAAAGCCTGATAGGAGGAGTAAAGATGAAGCCAGACTCCTAGTGCTGTCCAGTGAGGGACAAGAGGCAAAGGGCACAAAGAGAAGTATGAGAACTTTCATATAATTTATGAAGACAAAAACTATTTATTGTGGGGTGAATGAACATTGGAACACGTTGCCTTGAGGGGTTGTGAAGTCTACAACCCTGGTTATGCTTGGATATCCAACATGACAGAACCATGAGCAGAAGGCTGGCCTAAAGGATCTCCAGACATCCCTTTCATCCTTAGCTATGTTGCGACTGTGACATTTCATGGGTGTTCAGTAACCCGCAGTTTTGTGGGTCAGACAGCCAAGCACATACTCAGCATAGATAGACAACATCTGAGAAATCAGGTATCAGAGAAGTCATCTTTATCAGATGAAGTTGTAGCAACTTTGCAAAGCTCCAGAACTACTTTTAAGTCCTGGATACACCGGATTTTATAATTAATTACTATTTGTTGTTTTAATAGAGTGATTAGATGAGTCTTTTTAGTTTGAACCTGCAGCTTTTTCACTGACAAAACTAGCACTTTTGCTTTGACATAGAAAAGCAAAGAAACCTGTCTTAGTGCAGCATCGTTATTTTGGAGCACACTGTAACTTGGTGCATGTTCCTGCACCAAACAGAGTCATCTGAGGCAGCAGAGTCTTGTAAGAGAACTTTCCAGTTGCAGACTAATGTGCAGAAGCCTGATTCGTCATATCTGAGTGTAAAATGACTCTACAGAAATGGATACTGTAGTATCAATTAGTAGTATCAATATACGGTTAGTTCAATACTCACAGCTCTGCTGGAAACTGGATGTAAAACGATAGCCTTTGCACAAGTGCTATTTTGTAGTAGGAGTGCTGATAGAATAGTTTCATTCACGAGTATCAAAACTAATGTTTCAAGATGACTCATTGTCCTTATTCAGCCTGCTTTTTAGCAGTAAACTTACTGGTTTTACTGCTGGCTTTTTCGTTTGCTGGCGGTTTTGTAGGTAAGAGTTTGTTTATATTCTTCTGTTGCAGGCAGTCCCTGGCTTTTAGTGAGTGGGCCTGATTAGTCTTGTCTACTGAGATCATTTGTAAATTGTTGCTATTCGGGTATGTATTTCATCAAGTAAATCTTGATTCCTTGATTAAAAAGAAGAAATAGGAGCAGTCCATCTTTCTTTATATAGGAGTGAAACACAACACTTTTAAAAAATATATTAGCTTCCTGTTAAGACAGCAAATGCAACATTAAATTTGGGGGATGTATACGGTGCACTTATGCCTTTGGTTTCTTTAATAGAAAAGTGGATGATTTTAATTCAATTAACTTAGTGACTTCAAAAACTTGCTCACTGATTTACTATCTGAAAAAATGGTCATGGATGCTTTGTAGCATAGAATGGGTTTCAGTCTGAGCTGAAGAGAATATTTTTTGTGGTGTTGGTGCGTGAAGAGTGTGATCTCTTTGTAGTGCATGCTGCCTCACTCTCTGTGGATTCTCATTAGCTGAACATAAGGAGACAGAGTTTGCAAGTGTGGCAGTACACACAGAACTGTTGCATGAACAGGCAGTGCTTGTCACTGTATTTCTGTACTCTCACATTGCACATGATGACTTTTCATCTATGAATATTTGAATTTTCTTTTTACTGTAAAGATAGCTTGGGATGTGTTAGTGTGAAATACTGAATACTACATCTTTCTACATAAAATTGAGGCTCTCAGATTATTCCACTGAGGAAGATAATGTGGTGATTATATTTGATATCTTCAATAATAGTTACATTTATTTACAAAAATACATAAACTGTGTTGCCAGAAGTACAGAAGGGATTCACAAGTCTTCATCTGCTGCTTGTTCTGGTTGTGCTGGTCTTTCACAACATGACTCTTCTAAAGACCCTTCCACATTCCTCAGTGAATCTCAGACACATTCCTGTCTACCTTGGCCTGAAGCAGCCAGATGTCTGATGCCAAATTTCAGATAACTGCTCCAATGGAGTCACGTTTCCCAGCAATATACTGAGGCTGTGTCTAGCAACTTCAAGTTTGTTTTATCCATCTTCAGCAATGACCAGAACTAGTACATACTGCATTAAAACCCAGTCACAATGCAATGCTGAGAGCATCCTGTAAACGTTTTCCTGGGATGTCAGCAATACCAGCACACTGACACTAGGGACCACATCCCACATTAAAAGGCTTTGGTTGACAATTCGGCTGAAGTGCAATGTCAACAATTCTGGCAGGCTGCACAGAGGCATTTTGCCCGACACAGTGACCGTACAGACTGTGTGTGCACCCTGGAGACTGGCCGTGGCCTCAGCATAGCCCCTTCCCAAGTAAGTAAACTGGGTGTAGACCTCCCTCCCCTCCCAAATATGAGGATTTTCCTAACTCGTCCAGAGTGATCTGGCTGTTACTGCCAGCCCTGTGCTTTTGCTTTGAGGTAATACATCTCCAGATTTGACCGCCTATTTCCCCCTTTTGTAAATTTGCATAATATCGGAGTCTGACCGGTGGGAACTGAGTGCTGCTCGGGTTTCGTTCACCTCGCCGGCTGGATGAGCCCCCTTGGCTCCCAGGCCGCCCTTTCCCAGGGTGAATAAGGACACCCGCGGGCACACCGCGCACGTTTCGGGTCCCTGTTGGCGGGCTCCGGGGGAGGGGCGGGCACGGGCGGGCACGGGCTCCGGGGGCGTCGGGACCCTGCCGCAGCGGC
>VZRM01004075.1:1264871-1316627 GCA_013397955.1 Grantiella picta | reverse complement strand
AAAAAAAAAAAAAGGCAACATAAAAAGAAGAAGCTCTCAGCCAGCCACTGAATGAGTTGCAGGCTCATTGGATTCCAGCTCTGGCAAGCTGACAGTAATTAAGATATCAGTTTAAAATAAACTTTACATCGTTTATGAGGGAGACCACAAGTGACCTTTCAAATATAAATGAAAAGCATGTAAGTGACCTCCTAATTTCTTCTCTTACTCTTTTATTTTTAGATGAGCCATAACATCTCAGGGCTTCCTCTTTTCACACTCAATGAGAAGATTGCTGTTGTCTGCACTAAGCCTTAGTTGTGGAATCTGTCTTTGGGTAGTAAATTAGAGAGTTTAATTGGCGAGATATAGGCAGTAGCTACAAAAAGATTATTCTCTCTTCAGTGAAAGCTTTGATTCTACTGGAGGTGCATATCCCACTCCCCAAGCAGTAGCATGAGAGTGCAAGAAGAGCTATGTGTGTCAGATTTTCCGTAATGGGAAAGCTCTAGATAATATTTAGCATCCAGTGACTGAATACTAAAAATAAGTTCATTGCTACTTCATATTGATGTGTCAAATCTGTGTTTTGATCTTTTTGACATAACTTTCGGATTTTTCTTTCCATTTGAAGCAGGGAGTGATTTTGGAATGATGCCTGCCACTTACAGGAATGATATTTCTCCATTCCCCCATTTCCAGAAATAGAAGTGAGTTTATTCTTAGTAGATGCAGCCTGATGGGCATAGTGCAGGTGCAGCCTAGTGCAGGGGCAAATTTTGTGTATCCTTATCCCATAGAAGGAGGAGATGGAGAGTAGTGGAACATCTCTGCTGGAGAGCCCCAAGAACATGATTTTCTTGGTCATGCTGTGTCCTTTTGAAGGCCCCCCTTAGGCTCTCAGACTGGCATGAAGGTCCTTGAAACATAAACCAACTCTCTTTGTGTGATTCTGCTGGGACCCCAAGCAGAACCCAGTCTGCACTCCCCAGTCTGTGTACTTGCCTCATAAATTTATATATTTTGAAAAATTTTTACAAATGAAAAAACCAACATTCTGGGCCTTAAAAGACTTTGAATATGTTCTCAGGATTTAAAAAGTATTTAACAAATAGTGAGTATGGTTTATACATTTCTTATAGATATTTTACATATGGCAAAAAGAAAAAGAATTTGTAAATGTGCTTACTAACCAGGGTGACTTTCAAGGAGGAGGGATCAGTACTTGTTCCCTATGACAGAGGGAGACCAGAAATACAGGGTTTCTAAATGTACTTGCTGAGACATATGAGGCACATGCCCTAATTTCAGATGCTGGAAATCAGAATTTTCTGCTTTCTTTTTCTCTTTTCCTCAGAAGGGACAGTGCCCCTTTCCCCATTGGGTAACTCTTGCCAGGGGATGGCAGGAACAGCACATACTTTCCTGCTTTGAGGATTCCAGTCTCCCTGGTGCCTTCATATGGGAAAGGAGTCTCTCAGGAGCAGAGTGGACATCTGAGTAGAGGTAGCAGCAGAGCCTTGAATTCATCTTTCACCTGCAACACTGGGGTATCATCTTTGGAAGTGGCCAGCTGCTTAGGGCTTTTGAGGCTCACTTATGCACATGCTAAATAATGTTTTCTATTTCTGGGACTCTGATGCAATGTCTGTCTACTATGAAGCACACTTTCATTTAATAATAAAGCAAAGAAAAAATTAAATCTGTACAAGATTCAGGTAAAGTCAAACATGCTAAACATATAATGAAAAAAAAATAATTAGGGCAGTGAGGGAATAAAGAGATGAGGCAAGATTCAGAAAAAAATTTCTAGAGAGTCACAGCAGCAACAATACTTAATTTTAGCTTACTTATGTAAAAGGCCTAAAAATTGAGAGATCACAGTTTTAATTAACAAAACCCCACAAATATTCTAGCTCTTTTGCTAATCTTTGCTCATACATGTAAGTGTCACAAAATATGGATCTCAATTCACACCTGACATTGTAATGTGCTAGAGGTATAGAAAAGGAAGGAGGAACTAAAAGCTAGTATTTTATGTGGAACTTCCGTGGTGTTCCTGACATGGGGAATTCAGGGCTTAGCACAACATTAAATTTTGTGTCATGTTCATACAGCAAGCAAAAATGTCTTTGCAAGCAGTTTTCTCCATGGCTACCCCTTTGCTTCATGTTATCCTTGCGAGGTACCAGCTGAGATTACTTTGAAGAGGTTTGGGGCTTATATCCCATGAACCTTGTCTCTGTGGCAGACAAAGGTGGAGCAATCTTTATCTAAATTAGAGGTCATGTCTATGACTTGTCTAAGTTCAGAGAGTAAAGCAGGACTGCTACTCTCTTGGGGATGTCTACAGATTTCTATCTCTTAGGCTGCAGATAAAAAGCAAGCTTCTCTTGAGACTTTTTCTGATTGCCTTGCTAGGGCACACGCCAGAGCACATGCAGGGGTCTCTGCAAAGGTTCTGCAAAGGTACTGCAAAGAGCTGACCCAGGCAGTCTGTGTGTACCCAGAAGTTACCAGAATGCCACTCTGGGTATCCAACTAAATCAGAACTTGATTGAGGCTCATATAAATATGTGTATAAAAGACGATGGTGGTGTTAGGTGTATGATTGGCCTCAATTATCATAAAGGTCTTTTCCAGCCTGATTCTCTGATTCTGGGATTCCTAATTTTACAAAACATGGGGTTTGTTAGCTCCACCAAAATTTCCATGCCTCACCTTCCAGCAAAACTAACTAGAGCCCTGCTTAGATGGGATTTTGATTTATCAGAAAATGAGTGATAACGGATCTGTTATTTTGATGCTGTGATAATGGTTATAGCAGACGAGCTCCAGCTGTTTGATAGTAGGGGTGGCTGCTGCAATTACACTGCATGTAAACAACTGACCAGAACCACAGTTATTCGGGGAAAATCAGCCTTTAACAGCAATTCTGACAGAACTAATTATCTTTTAACAGAGGAGCACCTTCTAGTGGTCTCGAGTGAACATGGCAGCTAGTTAAACAGTTCTCTAAAATAAGGAGATGTAAATGTGCTAGATAAAGAGTAGCAATGCATATTTCTGTGCACTATTTTTATGATTAAATTGATAATTCATTAAAAACAAAGGGAAAAAAACAAGCCTGAGTAGAGAAAACATATAGTAGAAAAAACATTTTTCAATTACAGTATTTCCTGCTCCTCCCCTCCTCCCTTCTGACCTACTAGTTTATTAGCTTTTTATACAGTTACTGGGAAATAGTATTTTTGTATGTTCTACTTGCAACCTACCCGCCCTTTGGCTTTCTTAGTAATGAAAATTTATATTCATTATACACCGGCTCCAAAGGAAATTTGCCACAGAAATGTTCAGTTTCACTGATTATTGGTAAAGTTTCTCCATCCAGAGTATTTCTAGTAAATATATATTTCGCTTTATAGTATTTATTCTAGTTACTTTTGCAAATATCATAGTATCAAATTATTTAAAATTAAATTTTTCCTAAGTTACTACTAAATATAGTGGCTGTGATGGGTTTAGTCTAGTCTGCGGTCTCTTTCAATTTGTACGTACTAGATAATCCTTTTTGGATGCGATTGTATAGTGTACTTAATGCAAATGAATGATGTGCTATTTCTAGAAAGGTAAATTAAGATTAATAAGCCGTGCTTAATATTATGTCATTGCAGGATATTTGTGCATTAGTGGAAGCTAACTGTATGAAACATATTCATACTTAGATTTTCATTACATTTCTCTGAATTTTGCAATTGTGTGAAAAAATGTCAAGTACAAATATTCGGATTTTCAGGTGATTAAAACAAGACATAACTATTCACTTTGTGACTCTATAAACACTATAAGCATATTCCTGAGTTATCAAAGTAGGGAACTTCACCTTTTTTTTTCTGAAGAAATTTGTCAGCATTTGGAAACTTCAGCCCAAAGATTAAATAAGTCTTGCAAACATTTTAACCCATGAAAGCTAATTTTGTATCATTTGCTTTGGTGGTGCCATTATAAAATAAGTTCATTGAAATAGCTAGTAATTTGGCATTCACCATCCCGTGCTAGGAGGGCAAAGGGGTGGTAAGACGACTAGGAACTTGCAGCAAAAGTAATGGAGTTTTGGGGTTGTCAGCCACTTCTGTAACTGCAGGGACAATATTCTGCAAAATATTGCAAGTGCTACACAGTCACTTGTTAGAAATACAACTGCCTAACCTTAAGACTGATTCCATTTTGGCAGAATAATAATCAGCTTTCCTGTGTAAGATCTATGCAGCTTGCAGCACATACTAGTTCTGACAGAGGACTGCATTAACTGGTTGTATCCCTTTTTGGTGTTCAGACAAGTGTTGATCTGAATGCATATACAGATGCCAGTTGAGAAGTATAGAGCTTATGAAACAACAGTTTTCACCAAGTCTAGAAGGGCTCAGGTTGACATGTACACCCTTGTACTCCACTGTGGGCTAAGGAGTGTCTTTTTTTGTCACTGGAACGTGCTTCCTCTCTGTCCCACAAAACCAATTCTCCACTTGTACATTTTACTGGAAACACAGACATGCAAGGTAACCCCTGGGGGTATTTGTTTGTCCACTGTGAGAAATAGTCACAGTCTACATAAGAGACAGCAGAGTTGCAAATATTTATTGAAGACAAAAAGTAAACCCCGTGCGTAATCTGCTTTGTTTTCTGACTCTAAAATATTTATAAATATATATTTTAAAGGGCTGTGTAGTAGATACATTGTAAGCAATTCTATTTACTATTAAAACTGAGCTTGTGAATTGGCTTCAGGAGAAAAGAACAAACAGTATAGAAAAAAACCTGATTATTTTGACACGTTGTTGCAGAGTATCATAAACTGGTATTGAAGGACAGAGATTGTAGCACTGCCCTTCAGAGTTCAGCATCAGCATTATACAGGCTATAAGTACTGCTATGTTTCTTTTATCTTCTATGAAGTTTGGATTCCAAAGAATTCAAAGAAGGAAAATATAGTTTCTAGAGGCATGAAATATACGGTGATAAAATATTGTAGCTCTAAAATTAAAAAAAAGGAGGATTGTGAAATTACTTTTATAGGTCTGGCAGTTAAAAAACCCCCAGGTTTCTTAAAAATGCTAAAAATTCTAAAAGAATAAAGAGTGTGAAAACATAATTAACTCTTCCATGCCCTTTAACCAACTTTGCTTTCATTATGCAGTGAAGCCATTTAAAGAGAGAATTATTTTTTCATATTAATTTTGTAACCTGGTACAGAGTCACGTAGAATTAAAAAAACCTTCACCTCAGGGACAAATGCATTAGCATTTTCTGTTGCTAACGCAGGGTTTTCAGTTACTTCCACACTAAAAAATGTTCTAAAACGTTACAGGAAATCAATATCTATTTTTACAAGTTTCCTTTTATCTGCATCAGCATGATTGTCTAAACCTGAAATAATAACATCAGCAATAGTAAAGTCTAAAATTAAAATGATATGCTAAATCACTATAATGGAAATTGAGAGATGCAGAAAAATTCAGAATTAAGCCTGCCTACACACTAATTCTGGCATAGCTTTAAGTCTTCCCACAGTACCTGCATTTTACAAATCTTCTGAATCAGCAGCCTTAAGTGTTGCTTCTAGATAATAGCAATGACATTAATGTAAAGCAGAGATGTGGTGCCTTCAGGACCCCCCCTGCAACATTTCATACGCTGGCAGATGGCAGTGACCATCACCACCCTACTCTTGGTTGCCTTTGGGTAAACTATTAAGAAAAGCAAATGTCAGCTCCTTCCTTGCAGCAGCAAAAGTCCATACTCCTGTTCTTGTTTTGGTATTAAAAGATGAATGTGTGTTCTTTTGAGCAATTCTATTCTTTCTGCTTTGAGAAATAGCAAATAGTCTTTAAAGGCTATGTGGCATTTCTAAAATGGCATTTGTTTCTCTAAGGAAGGCAGAGTGCTATGCATTTCACCTGTATGTGCTCACCTCCTGTCTCTAGTTCAGATCAGGTCCTTGAGGCCACCAAAATCAGGTAAGACAGGCTGCAGAAGAAGCCCAGTGGAAAGACATCTGGCTACAGACATCAGTCTTCTGACCAGTGTTGGCTGAACTGGTAGGAAACCAGAGATCCTAGGTTGCCATTGTCTTAGCACACAATGTTCTGTGTAAGGACATCAGTTTTCTAGCTGGGTCAGTAGCTAAGACCTTGACTGTTACCTTCTGTGACATTAGGCTGCATTTCACCTTAGACTGCAAAAGCTGAGAACTGCAGTGCTCCCTGATTAAGGTTCACCTTTCCCAGCTGGAGGAAGCCCCATCTATGCTGAGTCATGTGAAGTGGAGGGGACCGAGCTGGTAAGTGCCAAGTTGGGAGAAGTCCTGAAAAGACAGCTTGGGAGGGCTGTAGATTTGATAGGTCCCTGCATGAGGCCAGCACATCCCATCATCTCTGATTGCAGGCTCCAGGCAGAGCATAGGAAGACTTGGCTGCTCAGAGTCTTGGATGTTTCTCTAAAGTAGGAGCAGAGAAGCTACATTTCTTTACAGGGCAGATGGTGGACTTAGTCATATCACCTGCCTCTGCTGTGGTTCCTCCAGCTGTAGAATCAGTCTAAGCATATTTTTTCTTCTGTCTAAAGAGATTTGACTTCCACAGAGGAAAGCAATGTACAATGGTGTAGTATTTTAATAGCATTGTGGTATTGTTTGTTATAGTTTTTTGCCAAATGAGATGATTCTGAGTCATGGCAAAGAAAAACTTTGATATCAGAACACATTCATTTATGTCTATCGAAGAGAAAGCCAAACTTTTAGGAACATCTGAGCATTTTTATTTAGAAAAAGCAAGCTCCTGTCTTAATCAGTAAACATTTCAGGTAGTTTCTCTGTGAGATGAAAGTATTATAAAGACAAATAGAGAATATAATGATTGCTTTCCTTAGCAACTTTGGGAAATTTGTAGCAAAATTTCTTTCTTCAATCTTAGAGACTTTTAGTTTAACGATTTTTGCTTACAAAACAATGCTGAATTTACAATAGTAAATGAGAAAGTTGTTTCTCTGACAACAGCTGATCAGGTACATAAAAAGTCAAGTCTTTCAGGCCGTGGTCTATCTTGTGTTCATTAAATGTATTATGAAGATATTAGAATATCTAGGCAAGGTATACAAAAGCTCCCTAGACCTTGCAATCAGTTTTGTAGGCTTATACATTATTATGATATACAATAATGTGTTCAAACTCATAATAGTTAGGTATTTAATTGGATACTGTGACCTCAGATTTAATTCAAAGAAAGATCTGTGAGAAACCAATATGCCAACTTACTTGTCATAGTAGAAGATGTTGACTTTGTCTCTTAGCTGGTTAGTTTATTATTTACTTATTGTAGCAAAATGGAATAAACATTTAATTTTATTTGTTTATGTCATTCTATCTGGGTAATATAATAAAACATTTTAGGAGCATGTATTTCAAAGGAAAAATATGACCAAGTAAACACGAGCAGATGTCTTGTGCCTTTTAACTCTTATTTTGCAGAAAACCTTTGATTTCAATCAGGACAACATTAGCATTAGATCAGCCTAGTTGAAGATAAATGCTTTAAAAAGTTTGTTAAATTGATTATATAATAATTTATAAACAAGAAAACAAATGTCTAGAATCCTTGTCAGCTATTAGAGTACATTCACAGCTGAGTATTACGAGAAACAGGAATAGCTGAGGGTAACAGAGGGAAGGATTTTTTGAGAGTATTGTGCCCTGAAGATGTTTTTTAAAAGATTATGCAGTGCTTTTAGACTCAGCCCAGGACAAAGGCATGTTGTGTGAGGTGTCCAGGCTGGGAGAACACACAACAGAGGCATCATTGCACGGATGTGTTTTGTAGCAATGCCGTCATCTGCTTTTTTCCCTTCTGTTCTTTATTATTCAGGGTTGGTTGAGACTAATCTCTTTAGAAGCATGGCGTTTCTTCTCTTTTTCTTCCCCTTTTGCTCTTATGTGTGTGAGCTCTGCTATAGATGGCTTTATTGATAGATAATTAATGAGCTCTGTAGAATTGTGTGGACACAGACAATGGAGGAAAACAGACATGCAGGCAAGGATTTGCTTGTATAACACAATTAATTCCATATTTTTCTGTAAGCAGGACACAAAAAAGAGCAATGCAGAAAAATGGATTGTATTAACATCTCAGAGTCCAAACAGTTTGTCCCTGTTGTGCAGGTGAGCCCAGAACAGTGAACTGAGGAGTAGGATACCCACCTTACTCAGTCCTACAAAAGTGAACTGGAGGAGTCTCCAGCTTGCTTCTGCTTGTTACCAACGAAGTGGTTGCTGGGGACATGCTGTCTGTATCTCTTGCTCATATACTTGAAAAGGGCAGGGAGGATCAGAGGATACACAACAGAAATCAAATGAAGTAATGATAAAGACATAGAATTATCTAGTTTGGGAAAGACTTTTAAGATCATCAAGTTCAGTTATTAATCTAGCACTGCCAAGTCCACCATAAAATTATGTCCTTGGGTGCCACATCTACATGTCTTTTAAATACCTTTGGGAATGATGACTCAGCTGCTTCCCTGGGCAGCCTGTTCCAGTGCTCAACAACATTTTTGTGAATAAATTTTTCCTAATATGCAATGTAAACCTTGCCTGGTGCAACTTTGGGCCATTTCCTTTTATACTGTCACTTACCTGTGAGAAGAGGCTGACCCTGACTTTGTTACAACCTCCTCTTAGGGAATTGTAAAGTGATAAGGTCTCCCCTGAGCCCCATTTTCTCCAGGATAAACACCCCCAGCTCCCTCAGCTGCTCCTCATAAGACTTGTGCTCCAGACCCTTCATCAACTCCGGTGACACCAACTCTCTTCTCTGGATATGCTCCAGCACCTGAATGTCCTTCTTGTACTGAGGAGCCCAGAACTGGACACAGGATTTGAGGTGTGGTTTCACCAGTGCTGAGTACAGAGGGAGAGTCACTGCCCTGATCCTGTTAGCCACACTATTGCTGATGCAAGCCAGGATGCCATTGGCCTTCTCGGCCACCTGGGCACANGCCTTCACGGCTACCTGGACACAGCTGGCTCATGTTCAGCCACTGTCAACCAGCACTCCCAGCTCCTTTTCCTGTGAGCAGCTTTCCAGCTACTCTGCCACCAGTCTGTAGTGTGAGGTTGTTGTGACAGGGGGTTGAAATGCAGGACCGAGCACTTTGCCTTGTTGAGTCTAACTCAACTGGCCTTGGCCTATTGATCCAGCCTGTCCCGATCTCTCTGCAGGACTTTCTTACCCTCCAGCAGATCAACACTCCCACCCAGCTTGGTGTCATCTGCAAACTGACTGAGGGTGCACTTGGTCCCCTTGTCCAGATCACCAGTGAAGATATTAAACAGGACTGGTGCCAATTCTGAGCCCTGGGGAGCACCACTGGTGACCAGCTGCCAGCTGGATGTAACTCCATCCACCACCACTCTCTGGGCCTGCCCATCCAGACAGTTTTTTACCCAGCAAGCTGGGCACCAGCCCAAGTCATGACAGCCAGTTTTTCCTGGGTAATGTTATGGGAAACAGTGTCAAAGGCTTTACTAAAGTCCACAGAGGCAACATCCACAGTATTTCCCTTATCCACCAAACAGGTGACCCTGTCATAGAGGGAAACTAGGTTGGATATATACTATTTCATTGTAATTTTTATCTTCTGAGTTGACTGAGGTCTGGATTAACTTCTGCAAGAACAGATCCCTGCCTGTTTGCTGCCCCAGTCCTTCCCTGGACACTGGCACAGCACAGTAAGTGTACCTTGATACTCTCAGGCCCATGATGACAGTCACTGCCATAGCTCCATCCGGTGTGTCATGGACCACACAGCTCTTTCGTAGGGTGACGCTGACAGAAGAGCAAAAAGCATCTCATTTTGCATCTTTCTATTTGAGTATACTGCATAGTTCAGTCACACTGAAAATATAAATGTCATCCTTATTTAGTTAAATGTGTTTTATGTTCTGATTGCCTGTCCAGAATAAAAGTTCTGCATAGTCTTGTTTTGTTTCTTTTGTCAGACTCAGATTGATTTTAAAGCATTTCCCTGCTGTTGCCTTAGTTTTTCTTTTTACACCATGAAATGCAGGCAGAGAAATGCTACACTTTGCTTGACAATCTGTGCAATATGCATTTATGGTGGTAGTAAAAGGCTTTGGATATGAGTTGTGGAATGGTTTTTTGTGAAGCTCTATAGCCATTGTATTTGTCTTCAGCTCACTGGATACCCCAAATTTCAATTAAATTTCATTCCAAATTTTAATTAAAATTTAAAATTTTATTCTTTCCAGCTCTGGGTACTTTTGAGCACAGTCTTTACTCATATGTTTTGTATACTCATATGTTTTGTATAGTTGTTTCTAAGAGGAAACAAATCCAATTTTTTTCCAAATTCAGGAAGCAAGTTTGATAATGTTTTTTACAATTACTTTGGAGTTGAGTGTTTCTTTCCTCTTTAACAACAAATCCTTCTAATAACACTTGCTTAATATGTAACATTAACTTTTATATAGTAGAGATTACCCAGTGACAATAAAATTATCTCTCTGAACTGAAAAACAACTCTTTTTCTATCAAAAATCTCAAGAAATTTAGACAAGTTTCTGGTCTAAGATACTGTTGTCTCTCCTGAAGGAGCTTGCCTAATAAAAGGTGGGTAAAAGCTGAGAATTCCTGCTTGCCAGAATATCTCTGCCTTTAAAGACAGATGTAAAGATAAAAGTAGCAAGTGTTCAATTTTGAAAATAGCTTACAATTTACAAGCTTGGGTGCAATCTGATGGGAGCAATAAAATCATTTAGCCTAGAGCTTCACACTGATCTCTCCTTTTCTATTCTTTTCATGCTGAGATCACCTTTGTCAGTATATGCATTGCCTTTGTTTCTGTGTCAGTCTGAGATGTACATGTACTATAGTAGTTAATTGTCCATGGGTGCCCATTCATGAGTTAAAATGCTCTCTTTCTTGAGGAAGTCAATGCAATGTTAATAACCTTTTCGTGTTTCCAATAGACAATTAAATTTTAAAAAGAATCTTTTTCTTTTAAAATAAGAAAAATTAAAATATTAAGAAATATCAAAGGAAAGAAGCAGTACTTAGAATGAGGTGAGTACATATAGGCATGCAGTTTTTTCTGTGGGATTCTCTGAGTGTACTAGTATGTCCCAACACTTGTAAGGAGTTTCAGATTATCAGGACCGGGTGCTTTTCATGTCACAGTTACAGACAATTAAAAAAAAGTTGTTCTAGATTTTATACATATATATTTAGTCAATACAATTGAAACATAGAACAAGAGAGAGTCAATGCCCATGTAGAATAGAATTATTTTCTAATACATGCAAGGAGAAAATTATATTTAAATTGTGGAAATTAAAGAATTAAGACACTGTACGAAGTACATTAAAATCTACTTCATCATCAGTAACTTCTGAAGGTAAAGTTAATGTGCTCACTGATACATGGGTTCTTACAACTAACAAGGTAATGTGTGGAACTTGGCAAGAAAACAAGTCAGCAGGTGGCTGAGTATTGGAACATGATTATTTTGCCCATACAATGTGATGAAAGAACACATATTTAATGGCTCTTGAAGGTGGATGTTCTGATGACTGTTGTGCTTGTTGAATGATTAAAATGCCTTGTAGTCTAATTATCTTGGACGGTGATGCTAAGACCCCAAAGGAACAGGAGAAGAAGCACTTCTGTGTAGTGGCGTCTCTTAACCTTCTTGCAGCTCAGCCACCTTTGTATTTCAGAGCTTTTCCAGTGCTCACTTCTCCCTGTTGAGGAGCTCAGAGTTCCTGGCAGAACATGGGCTCCCCTGAAGCAGAACACTAATAACAAACAGCTGGAGTTGCCCGGGCTTTGGGGGAACCCTTGCTGCCTGGAAGAAGACTTAGCAAAGCTCTCTAATCCATGCTTGTTTATTCCATGAGCATTCACTGTGGCTCTGACTATCCTCAGGGATTTTATCTTACTATTTATTTTTTGTTTGTTTGTTTTTGGAAATGTGCTGCATTTTCCTGGGTTAATGAGGTTCTACTGTCAGTGGAACTCTAGTGCAAGCAGCATTAAAATGAAGTACTTGTAGAAAGCCTCTCTGCAAATGCTCAAGAGTTCAGCTGTAAGCATTCTGACAGTTATTAATTGCACAATCACAATCACTGCAGCACTTACAAAGAGATGAAGAAATAATTAAGAGAAACTATAAGGAGGCTCCTCAATACTGTCTGCTCTTAATCTTACTTGCACATCTTAAACACATCTTAATGTGTTGTTCTGGCCCAGAAATAAAGGAGCGACTTAGAACTTTTCATCATTTTTTATTCCATGTTGCATATACATACAGATAGAAGTATTATTTCACAATAAATTAGGGTATGACAATAATATTTAAAATGCCAATTCGGAAAGCTTGGAGTGAGTTGCTAGTGTTTCTTTTCATGTTCAGTTTTACCCTGCATTTCTGTGTATTCTTGTTTTTTTAAGAGATATCTGTACAATATGGGAGACCAAATATTAAATGGGTCTGATGACACAAAGCCAGATGAGCAGTTGGAGATGCAAGTCTTTGTAGACTTGTGTTTAAGCCATTGTTCTCAGAGACAAAGTGATGTCCTTTGCCCTTCCTGCCAGGCAACAGCAGTAATGGCATTTGGGATGACATTTTATACTTTTAATTCTTTGATAGAATGTCTTACTTGCTATTGTAAAAATGATTGGGTCGAGGCAACTGTTGATGCTGCAGATGATCTCTGTAACTTTGTAAATGGCAGTTAATGTGCTTATATTCCCACAGGGTGGTTGACAATTAATTCTGTACATTAGTATCACCATCATCATAACATGGTAAGGTATGAAAGAAACAGCAAATACAACCATAGCAGCTGAAATCAGTAACAGAGGCCTTAGAAGTCTGTTCCTTCTTTGCTGACGTTTACTGAGTTGTAGTAATGCTTTGAGAGTCAACATATAGCATGTAAAGATGACTGTGGCTGGAATTAGAAACCTCAGTACAATTTTGGAGAGTGTGAATGGCACTGCAACTTGTAAAGGTTGTTCAGTGCTATCCAGGTAATTTATGATGTCATGCTGTGTTTGAGCTGCAACTGTGTAGTAGATCTCAGGTGTCGATGCAATCACTACGAAGATCCATACCCCGATGGTACAATACACAGCCTTCTCTTTGTCCCACCATGTTAATGAAGTGATTGGATGAACAGCACCTATGTATCTGTCAAAACTGATCAGTGTCAGGAAATACACACTTCCATAGATATTAATACTAAAAAATAGTCGTATGATCTGATAGAACTCTTGACTAAAATAGACAGTTTCCTTCTGGATGTTGTAATATACTGAAAAAGGTGCCATGAGAGTCCAAGTAAAGTCACACAGAGCCAAATTAAAGAGAAATATGGTATTGGTAGTCCATGTCTTCATGCAGTAAACATAATGTCGTAGTGCAAGTATATTGCCTAGAAATCCTGTTAATAAAGTGAGAAGGCAAACCAGAATCAACACGTAACAGTACCACTCCAGCTTAGGATTTCTGTTGCAAAGGAAAATAATGCATGTACCATTCATCGTCTGCCCATGGAGTATGCCTGAAGGGAAAAGAGAGACCAATAACCTTTAAAATAAAAAATTAAGTTAGATACATTGAATTTTAAATTCAAAAATTTTATAATAATTTCAGTGTGTTTCAACTGGCAGAAGAATTCAGAACATAGTATAATGTACAACCCCTCTCCTCTATGTGAATAAAACGTAAAGTCCAAGTAGGACCTACATGCAAAGCTTTATGTACTTTCCTCTCTTCTATTTACTGTAGCGTACAATGGATGAGAGAAAAAAGCATGCACCCTCAAGTGTGAACAGTGTCCCTTGGCCACTAATGTCTCTGTATCTATCTTTGGAAAAAGCAGAGAAGGTGACAGAAGGACAGTAATTGCCCATGCTCATTCCATCAGTGCTTTGATTGCCTTGAGTATCTCTATGGGGCCTAAAGGCAAGTTTAATGTGGACAGCTGTGCAGTGAGCTGTGACTGAGATAAAGAAAACAGCATCAAAACAAATCAGGATGAAATTCTGCTTTTAGTGAAGGCCACAGAAACTTTTTTGTCTAAAGCACTAGACAAAATGCTTTTTTTTTGGACATTTTTCTGTATTTGTCCCAGGATTAAAAGACTGCTCTTATGGTAGGGTTAGAGAATATTCTTTTTGTCTAACTCTTTAATAAAGCCTACTTTGTATCAATTCCCATTATGGAATATGTAGAATGTGGATCTGCCCTGTATTTTTCAAAGCAAGTTTTTAATGCTTGTAAAGTCTTATGCTTAATTCCAATGATTTTTTTTGCTCCTAATAAAACCAAAGGCTGGAATATTCTGTCAGAATGAGCTGTCACTAATAGCAGTTAGTTATATTTCTAGAAAATTTCAAAATGATGCTGTAGATACCAAACTGTGAGGTCTGTCCAAGTAGAAGCTTTGTATGAGGGTCATCCCAACAGCCATTTATAGAGCAGAGTCCACTACAGTGCTCACTAGGATGATAGAAAAAATTTTCGTCACTACAGGCCACACTTTGAATGGAAGAATGGACCTTTTCAGAATGTTATTGATTCACTGAAAATTTTGAAACCTCTTTAACCATTAAGTTGGTAATAGCATTTTTTTTCTAACGTTATGTTTTGCTCTCATGTACACTAAGACTTTTCCAAAGGTATGTTCACATACACTGGTCAAAATATACCAAACAGGAGCTGCAGTGAAGACCTGCTGAATAAAGACTGCATCATTGTGCTTTGCAAATTTATAGTCCACTCAGTTACCTGACAAAAAGCTGTTTCAAACTGTACTCAACAAAATTAGGAAGGAAAGTTGTTTCTCTAGAAGCTCAGCAACAAAGGCAGTCAAATGACTTTCCAGGAAATGAATTTAGATAGAAAACCATCTGTTCTACTTACAATGTGTTTCACAGGTGGGGAGTGTTTGCTCATATAAATGTGTTTTTTTAAATATTGAAGCACTGGACTTTAACCTAGGGTAGCTATGCTTTCCCTTCTCCATAGGCGTTGTGAATATAAAAAATTACACAAATGGTATAATTTTTTTCTTTGGCTGAACTTTATAAAATATCCCTGTAAATTCTTTGAAATGTGAAACATAGTTAAGTAACATTTGCTTGTGATATGTTCAATTAAAAGTGGTTTGAATATGTATAGGAAATTTATATTTTCTTAAAATCCTTTTGGCTTGAGTTCACATGTTCTTGGAATTAAATGGCATTTTCTACCTCTCTGGCTTCCTTTTCAATACTCACAAATGAAGGCACCAGAAACTTAATTTCAAGTTGTGTTGGCAGGATAAATAAATCTCAAACTAGCTGCAAACAGTATGGCCATAGCTGCATGAGGGAATTGTAATGCCAGGTTCCTGATCTCACTAAGCTTCTGGACAAGGGCTATAGGTAGGTCTGAATGGAGGGAGGCAAACAGCTGTGCCACCTGCTCTGCTTTGCTCTGAGTTGGCTGGATAAAGTCTGGCTGTGCAGCCTTATATAACTGTGTTAGGACAGTTACAGACTTGAATGAAATAAAATCCCCTATCCCCTTCATCACCTTCAGTTTACTGGGCTGCACTCAGGGCTGAGCTGTATGAAGTTAGCTATGTAGCTGGAGGGGATGGAGCTGCCCAGCTGTGTAAGGTGCATTTGGAGTTCAGAGAGTCATTAGAAAATATGTCTGTTTGTGTAGGCATTTCCCACATGTCTATCTTGGGATTCACATCTGAATTTTGTAAAATATTTTTGCTGTCTCCTGTTAATTCTTTGTATTGTAGTAGAGCTTAGAGACCATTAATAAGACTAGATTCTTGAAACAGTGTGCTTTGCAATTGAAGTGAGTGACTTACGGGGTGCACACAGGAGAACAGGTGCAGAGATAAAAAGAACCTTTCCTGAGATAACTTAGTAAGCAAGAGCAGAAGACAGGGGGTTTGACCCCTACCTTGGTGCTATACCAGGATCTCCTGGTCTTCCATCAGGAGAATTTAAAGCCTTGTACAATCAAGGATCCATTCTGACTCCATGTAGGAAGACAGGCAGTATGCCCTGCTCTATGCTGAGGCTGTTGGAGTTACCCTGATGTCCAGAAGATAAGAGCTATAATAATTTTCAGAGGTGACACTTTTTTATATCAGAAAATAGCAAGTTTTCTGTTTACTGTCTTAGCACCAACAGAATAACTCAAGCTATAGGATATTTCTAGGTTATCTTCACAGTTCAAATCCAAAATTTTGCATCTGTAGTTTAAGAAAACTTTCTTTTTCTGAACATTTACTGCTAGGTCCATGTATTCTTAAACAAAGCCAGCCAACACAAGTATGCATATTGTAGTGGGGTGGAGTGAGCAAGAGTACCGTGGTGCATTATATTGTGCGTATGTTGTTGGCACTGACTAAAATCAGACTTGCCAAACTTTGCTAAAAGTAGAATTGGTTTTCAAGGTTAAAAAATACTTCCCATTTATTGAGGTTAATTATTTGGTTGAACAGTTTCAGCCATTGATGGAGATGACCTTGAACACTAAGTGGGCAGAAAGAGCAATCCCTTGATGGGGCACCCAGAATTAAAGGAATACATCTGATTCAATGAAGAGCTTTGCATTAGAATATTACAAATATGCCCAGGAAAGGGTTGAAGCTTATGGTTTCCATCACTCATAATTAAGACAAGAAAGCATGCTAAATTAATGGGTAAGAATTTAATGTTTCTCTTGTTTCTGCTTCTGCAGTTTAATGAATGCAACCATCTTATGGGCTGTGGATGTAAAGATACTAGAAAAGCTTTAGTTTTTAAAAAGGTGACCTGTGTGACTCAATTTTTTTTTATCTGCTTATTGAGTTGTCTCTTCTCTTGGAGTGGAAAAAAATGTGGCCTAGATCTGTGACTCCGATAGTATCTACAAAGCCTTCTCTCATCATCGCTCTCTGCATCTGCATGCTGTTATAGAAAGGCAAGCAGTGTTCAGCTGATCAGCTGATTTACTCCCTGAGAAAATGGTTTGTTGCCAAACCCTAAATCCTGAAACCTCTACTACCCTGTGTCCCCCTAGTACTGTTGCTGTACTCTCTAAAGCCTTGGAGCAGATAAAAAACCTATTTTCAGTAAAAAATCGTATTTTGAGGAAACTTCTGGTGGAGCTAGGAAACGTGATAAGAGGATCTCGATTTTTGTACGTAGTTAATTCACAGTTTATCACTGGCAGTCATTCATATGGCATTTAACTTGTATTTGCAAAGGTCCATTAGGTTTAGCATATTTATTTGGGGTTTTTAAGTATATGATTTTGTATGTGTAAATATATCCTAGGAACTGTGTTCTTCTCTGTCATACTTGTCGGAGTTTATTTTACATTTTTAACAAGGTCATAATAAGCAAATTTTTCCTGAAGTTAAAAAAAAAAGTTAAGATTATTTAAAAGTTTATTTTGTGTAATATTATTCCTTAACTACTCTCTTTGCCTTTTGCTACTTCTTTTTTTTTTTTTTTTTGCTATTCTTTATAGTAAAAGCCCTAATTTTTCATGAACTGTTTTATTTTCTGGAATTACCTTGAGATTTTTGCTTGGCTGTTTGGAATTGTGTTTTAATCATCTAGTACAAATTTATTCCAGTTACCAGATAGGTTTTCCAAATTTCTGACCATTCACACCCCATAAAATTTCTGTCATGTGTGCTTTCAAAGTGTAACGTCTTAGCTCATTTTATCAACAAAAGCATTATAAAGGGTCCTAGGTTTTGTTATAAAAATAACAAGCATTATTTTCAATTTTTACTTTAGCAACTTACCTGTTAGGTAATCATCTGATGCATTCAATTTTTATTTCAACTGAATTGATATGAAAGGATATATAAGGCAGTGTGAGCGTTGGGTGGATCATTTAATATATTCTAGTTCAACTGCATTTAGCATGTTATACATACTGGTATGGTGGTAACAATAAGTAATATTTGTATGCAGTTAGATAAGGAGATTGTGCTAACATCCAGTTCCTTTCTTCTTTATATATCAGTATTGTGATTAAGGTACTACTTTCATTAAAAAATTATGTTGATGAACCTGCTTGAGAGTGAATGGAGTCCTATATAGCAAACATAAGCAACAGTAGAAGGAAAGTTGAAGAATTTGCCTACTGAAGATGGTATTTATGAGAAAATTCTTTTAATAATATCAAATGTATGCGTATTTGTAGATATTAATCAGTGTGTAATAACTAAAAAGGGAAAAAAATTGCTTTGGAAAGTACAGGTGCAATAAATATTTATTAAATCTTTCTCTTACCTGTTTTAGAAAGGTTGGAATTATCTGTTTTACAGAAGTCTAGATTCCAGGCAGTGCTTTTTCTCTCCATTAATCTGGACCTCCTGAAATCACAACTCTGTTTTGCGAGTACTGTTTATAATCCAGGGTGTCAGTAATATTCCATATGCAATGGCAGCTGTTCAGAGAGCAGGTATCAAATTGCAAGGGAAATATCTTTTACCATTAAGCCCCTCCTCTCAGTAACTCAGGATAATATGCTATTGCCATAGCAGCCTCTGCTTGTTCCTTAGGGAAGGACAGACTTACTGGACATCCTCAGTCTAGCTAGGCCTGGGGCTGTCATTGTTTCCAGCAGCAAAAGAGTAGAAGAGTGCAGGGGCTAGGGGCATGTATCTGTGTGTTTGCACTTTCGCTTTCTTCACTTTTCTTCACTGCCAGAATCCTTGTTTCTGCCCTACTGCTGCACTGGTCTGTGCACCTGTGTTTCTCTTGTCCCATTGCAGAGCTTCATTCATCCCCCCTACACGTACCTTTCACTCCTTCTTCCTCACGGTTCCCACATAATTCCAGAATCTTAGCTTTGTCAGAGAACTCTCATCCTCCAGCTCTGCTTAATCCAGAGCTCACATCCTACCTCTTCAGCCCATAGCCCATGTCTGCTCCAGGTCCTCTTCCTTCTGCAGTCCTCCTTGCCCAAGCCTGCATCTCCATCTTCAGCAGCACACACCTGTCCTGGGATCTTCTGTCTGATTGCCTGAATGAGCACTTCAATTTTTTTATCAATTTCTCTCACTTTATAGTTTCCCCACGTGTCCAGCCCTAATCACTGCCAAAAGTGAACTTGGCAGTTCAACAAGCAGCTCACAGAAGTTGCCTCCATCTCAGACCATTTCACTTCTCAGTCTGCTCTCACTTCTCAATACTTCCTGTCAAGCTCCTCATATTACTTGTGTTCTCTCTATTTTGACATCTTCTAGCACCTGACTGCACTATCTCCTTGTTAGATGCTGTCCTTCACCTTAGTGCTTGAATTATTTGCTGTCTTCTTTACCCCCTCTTGGCTTCTGCTGTTGCACAGCCTTGCAAAAGCAAATTCCCATTTCTTGTGGTGGTGAGATTTTCAATACTCTAAACAGCTCTCTAAAAGTAAGAGATGACAGAGAAGGAAAGCTAGCCCAGGGAAAATATGTTTGCAGCAAAAATGTCATAAAAGTTTCACCTATCACTCTCACCTATCAGGTGAGAGTAAGCAGAGCTTCTTTTCAAGTGACAAGACACATCACTATTCTTTGAATAAAGGTATTCTCTGCAGAATAAAGTAGATCACACATCATATGATTAAAGTGACTAGGTCTAAGAAAAACACACAGTACAAGATTCTACACAGATTCATAATTTGATTTCCAAATTAAATTGGGGAAGCAAATAATACTTGTCAGTGGACCTACCTTAAATACTTCACACAAGAAAAGGTGTTTTAGGCATGAAAAAGGAAAATTATGTATGAATCAGTAACCTTTTCTAGCATTTGAAATGCACTGTAATGGCCTGTGGTCTTTTTCATCACCTATTAAAAATATTGCTATTATTAAGTTATTGTTGCATTTTTTTTTCCTCTTTTTTCCCTTTGGATTCCAGGTAATTTGTAATTTTGTAGGGATAATATCTGTTCATGCTGAACTACAGAAGGGTAGTTTGGTGCTAAATCTGTCCTCCTCACACACAGTGGAATAATTTGATATGGGAAGAAATACAGTTTAGTACTTTATTTTGGTTTTAATTTGATGTAAACACGTATTTACTGACTGACTAAAATACATCTTCTCATAATTTTTGTACCACAGGTCAGTTGCTCCGTCTGAAAATGTTCCGAGAGGACCATGGGTCTTGGATGACAATGTTCTTCAGTACCATCCTCTTCCTCTTCATATTTTCTCACATTTATAACCTGTTCCTCATTATGGCAGGGAATATGAGGTAAGTTCCAGAGTTTATTTTTGTCTCTTTTGCTCTGGAATATACTTTGCTGTAAATTTTTTTATTACTCTGCTTTCTGAATTTAGGTAGAAGAGTAATTTAAGTGGTTAATTAGCCAGGAGAATAAAAGTATTAGTAATAAAAAATGGAGTCCTAGACTAATTTTAGCAACTATTAAATCATGATACTAATGAACATTACATTTTTTTTAAATTTAAAATTATAGCTAAACAAATTTGATTTGAAGTTAGGACTGAGTAGTTTACAAGATTAAGCATTCTATTGTGCCTGGGGAGGAAGTTCCGAGTTAAATATAAAAGTAATTGAAACATCTAAATTTGAGGAAGCTCATGGACATTAAATGGGTAGTATAGCTCTGTTTTGGTTATGTACAATATTTGATGATCTAGTTTGTTTATAATATTCTTAATTTTTTTCCTATTTATCTGACAGAGCAAAATTGTGTTTGGCTAAGGGATGAACAGCTATCTATTATATATGAATTTATTTTAAATTGACCTTTTTATATTAATTTTCTGTCTTAAGACCTACTTTCTTCTCTTATCTCAAAATTAACACCACTTTCATGTGTCAATTTTCCTGAGAAAACCTACATTACTAGTCATCTAATATATACAAAATGAGTTCATTGGACAAAAAAATCACATTAATGTTGTTTATGAAAGGCAAGATAGCTTCTGAAGACTTCCCAGCAAGGAATAAGAAACCCAAAGTATCTATGAGTTGAACAACAATGCAAATAATTAAAATGCTTTTTCCTAGCAGAATATCTTGGCTATTCCAACAGAGTCTAATGCTGTGTTCTTTAATGGGCTGTGGTGTGGTGTGTTACTTGTCTTAAGCATGTCAACAAAAATGTGCACTATTTGAAGTCCTGTAAACGTGACATAAAAGGTGAGTAGGAGGCAGACTGACTGTCACTGAATGAACATAAGCACAGACTAGCTAGGATAATCATGAGATTTAACATGAAGACTGAATGTATTGATTGGAGCCAGGCAGGTAAAGCAGCAGACTCATCGACTCCTTTATGAAACCATCACAGTAATGATGTGGTAAATATGAATAGGTGCTCAATAACAGGTGGGATAATTAGGCTGAGGAAGGTGGGAGCATTGCAGGTTTCTGGCTTCCCTATTTACATAGTCATATTATTATTGGTATTATGTTAAGATTTATATTTGGTATTTCTAATGCTCCATAAACTAAAACCAGCTAGCTGTTAGACAAAACATTAAGAATTCTCAAAGCCTGACTCATGTCTGGAAATCAGATTTCATTTGTCCTTGTGAACATTCTTGCTCTCTGTATTTGTTACAAGCTTCCATTAGCTACACTGAAGAGATTGCATGGCCACCAGCATCCACATCCATTGAAATAGGCACAGCCTAGAACTAAAATAGCTGGTCAGACAAAGTGCCCTCTTGCGTTCTGTGGGGTGAAGCCTATCCTTTCCTGGAGCTTATGCCCCAGCTCTGGATTTGTTGTGATTCTTTTGGGAAGCCTAGCATTCTGTGCTCAAGGAATTGCACATCTTTTTTTCAAAGTGGAGTGGGGGCTCATTATGGGCATTGGCTCTCCATTCCAAGAGAGAAGAGCAAGAAATCCTATGAAATAAAAAGTTTCAATCTCAAACAACATAACTTAAATCATCAGTAAAACAGAGCCATTGGATCAATCCTCTAAAAGTTGGGGTAGAACACGTATAGTACTTTTGAAAAGAGGGTTTCTACAACAAACATCATCAAAGCAAACTGCTCCATGTTGCCTTAATAAAATATTTCAAGGAGTAGATTTTTTCCTGAGTAAATGTAATCCTTATGAAAGCTATTTGCTTCATGGTTTGTCCTTCTGTGCAAAAGAACAACTCTGTCTACATCTTTTGCTGCAGTGCCTTACTGAAGTGGCTGTCACCAGAGAGACTGGTTTCCAGGATGAAGGTCAGAGTTTGCCTGCATGAAGGTTTCAGCCTTTGTGGAGAGAAACTGACCTTTGTGCTTGTGGGCTCCTATGAAACACAGGCATCCCAGATTACACATCTTTCAATGCAAGGGCTATGAAAGCCTTACTGTCTACAAGACTAAGTGAAAAACATTTTTTTCTGCTTTTTTGTTTTTTTCCTTGCAATGTCATACAAGGTCATCAATGGTCTCATCAATGAAAATCCCTTTCTGGCACACAAGTAGGAAAGTTATACATCGTGCATTATGCCAGCATGGATGATCAAAGCAAAAGCAATATCCTTTTAAAGGCTTGAGAAACCTGTGGTTTAAAGCTCTGTTATATAACCATATCTAATAAAAGATATATTTTACAGTTGCCAAAATGTGGGGTTTTTTTTAAGGTATTATTTTTAAAAACACTCCACATGTGTCTTAGTGCAGCAAACCTAAAATGTGTGAATATATCCCTTAAAAGAGGGTAGCAGTAGGGACTGTAGTTTGCAGGGAAGAGAAAAAGGTGAATATTGTGTTCAGTATTGGGCCCCTCACTGCAGGATAGACATTGAGGTGCTGGAGCATGGCCATAGAAGGGCAAGAAAGATGGTGAAGAGTCTAGAGAGCAAGTCAAATGAAGAGTGGCTGAGGGAGCTGGGGTTGTTTAGCCTGGAGAAAAGGAGGCTCAGGGGAGATGCTGTCACCATCTACAATAACCTGAAAGGAGGCTGTAGTGAGGTGAAGGTCCATCTCTTCTCCCAGGTATCTAGTGACAGGATGAGAGTAAATGGCCTCAAATTGTGCCAGGGTGGTGTGTATTGGATATTGGGAAAAAGTACTTCACAGAAAACATTGTTGAGCATTGGAACAGACTGCCCAGGGGAGTGGTGGAATCACTGTCTCTGGAAGTGTTCAAAAGGCATGTGGCCCTTGGGATATAGTTTAGTGGTAAATACACTTGTTCTAAGTTAACAGTTGGATTTTATTACCTTGGAGGTCTTTTCCAACATTAATGATTCTATACTTCTATGAAGAAATTGCTGGTGTTTGAATACATATTATACAGCTGTCTGCTGGGTGAAAGTGTGACTATTTGAAATCAAAATTTGGTGACAGATTGGAATCTATCTTTTAAAATTTAAAGTTACTATTGTTTTTTTTAGTGATGTTTCCTTTTAGGTACTTCACAGTGTAGGGCACTGATGTCTGTAGGTTAGGTCACTATCAGTAGTCAGAGCTGAGTATCTGGTGACTGTATCTGTTCCCCAAGTACCATTGAATACTTTTTAAAAAAGTGAGGGACTTGGGTGTTTGTTATCTTAGGTCATTTATGTTCTTGAACTTAAGCCATAGTTTTGAGCTGTGTAACACTGAACAGATAAGCAACATGGCTTATTTGTTAGAGGCTGTATTTGAAACATAAATGAAAGGAGGAAACGATCTGTATCAAAAAGTGTCTTGTTGCAAGGCCACGTGGTGGCAGCAAAGGGCGCAGTTTAGCAAGCTACATCCCGTGGAAGTATATGGGGATCCTCTCTATCAAACTTTTTTCCTGGGTTTTTCTGTGCCACAATCAAATTCAGAGCCTTTAATTTATTGTGTCTTTCTTTAAAGGAATTCTGAGTCTGGAACTGTCCAGGTACTGTCCCATAATTTTGTAATTTATGTACGACTTTTGTACACTTAGCATACTTGAGGTATTCTAAGTCAGTACCTACATGTATCGCTTTAAGTGGAGAATATATCGCCTAAAGGAAATCCATTTTCTCCTTTGGGAGCCTGCATCACTAAATAATGCATTGATATTTAACATTACAACACAGTGATGTATTTTTCATTTGACATCCAAAAATCAAAGTTGTGACTGCTTGTCTCACAAATGTTAGGTGTCTTGGCTTAGATGAAGAAATTTTCAATTGTCCAAAGGATGTTCGAGTCCATCATTATTCAGTGCTGTAAAATGTCATTGAAATAGCAGACACAGACCCATTTTCTGTTTAGCTGCAAATTGTCCCGTTACTGGAGCAGTAATACAAATTGTTGGAATTGTCTTCTTTGAGTGTTGCATGTGTCAGGAGAGGGTTTGTTGTGAATTTATTACCTGTGCTGTCAAATGGTTTAAGTTGTTCTTATTAAGCACTAGGAGGGAGTACATCTTTTTTGGTGTAGTTTCATCTTCTCTTACTGCTCCTTTCTTTCACAGAAAATGTGTGAAATTACAATTCAGTGTACATTACTTGCAGAAATTCCTTAGGCATAAAAATACTACTTTAACTAAATTTAGTTAAGGTTTGAGTGATTTAGTGAATTGGGACCCAATTACACTCTGCAGCTGACAAATGCAAGTAAAGAGCATTTGCATTTTGTTTAGCAAGCTGAAACAAGGAAACATCTTTTTATATGTTTAAAAGCCACAATAATAGCTTTCTATTAAATACTTTACCCTTATCCAAATTGTTAGTGCTCCTTTTCCTTTTTCCCCAAGATACAGATTATTGTCTCCCTGGAAATGTGTTTTTACTCAAGGATTTGTGCTACATGTTGTTCAGGATTCTGTGCTTTAGTTTGTTTAATTGCTCATCAGAGTCAAGGATTAGCCATCATTAGCTTAATTTTAGAGCAAGATTTAGGGACAAACAAGACTTTGTTTTCCTAACCATGGTGCTGTTCTACAGAACTGCAGGGCCCGCAGTGGATCTATAGTATGCCTCCAGGATACTTTCATAGCTATGTCTACCTAGCCATATGTTTCATGAGCTTTATGTTGATGTGTCCTTTGTGTATATTTGGTGTAGTTGTATATTTATACCATAGTCATGCTTGATATTTGGCAAAGATTATAGTGTTACACTGTGAGCTTCAGAAAGTTCAAGCTTTTGTGAACTGCTGGAAGGAAAGGTTCCAAATCCATAATCCCTCTATGCTATTGTCAGAGACTAATCCTTTGGGGCCATCATTGGTCATTCTCAAACTGTGTGTGGAAAACAGGAGCTCCCTTAGAATATTTATCGTGTCTGAACAGCATAGCCTGTGACAGGTTTACATTATGTAAACGTATATAGAGGAAGAAAGTTTAATATGGTTATGCAAATTATGGATATAAAATATTGCTGTAAGAATGCAGTCTGTAAGAGGCTTTCAAGTTAGAATTTTTATTGCAGGTTGTCCTCCCAGCTGAAGCGCAGGTCTCTAGTGAGATCCCAGCAGCAATAGAAACCATATTTTCCAAGTCACTTGTGATTGGAAAGTGTCTTGAGCCAGGATTACTACTTAAAAATCAAAGTAATTGAAAATTTCAAGCTAGTTCACAGTGTTTCAATCTTTTTAGCTAAACTAACTCCCACCTGGTCAAAAAGTACCTCTCTGTGTGCTAAATCTGCCATATTGCTTCTGTCTTCTGAGAAGTAGACTTTTTCAAGATTTTCCCTCTTCTAAGACAGGAAATGGCAAAGAATAGAAAATGCGTAATTTAGGTGTATTTACAAGATAATAATTCTGAAATCCCAAACCTTTTAAAGACTCAGAAACTAATTCCCCAAACCACACTCTCTGCAGAGAAAGGACAAATGAGGTCTTGCACATCACAAAGCAATTGAAATAGAATCATCATAGATCCCAGGGAAGATGGATGTCGGCAGGATACCAAAGAGCTCCCTTATCCATAAAGATATCCCAGGAGTACCTTGTGGTTGTTTGGGTGAAAGACTGCCAAAAAATCCTGAGGCACAATTAGCTCTCTGTTTTCCTAAATATCCATAATACGGGTCAATCAGGGTGAGAGCAATGTCAATCACTTTGATAGAATGACTGAAATTTTTGGAGGAATCTTTGGAGAACACCAAACAGTCAGGAAAAAAATATCAAAGCCAAATTATTTTTGTGTAAACTCTTTTAGATAGCTTACAGGCAAAGGCCAAACCACAGATATTCAAGTAACATGTATCAGTTCTGGAAGGAGTTGTTTGTCAAGACTCAGGCGGAAGACACAACTTGGGGGTTAGGTACTTGTCATGTGGGCTGACTGAATTAGTGTCAGGTACTTGTAAGTGTTTAGGTAAGAATTATAGTTGTAGCACTGTTGTAAACCCCTCTTCCTCTAAGAGGTTTTTTCCTATTGCCAAAATCAATGACTCTGGTTTCAAGAAGGTTGTCACTGATAAGAGATGCCAGAGGGAAGAACTGTAAGTGCTGAGCACAGCCAGACCTCTTAGCTCTGAACAGCAAGTACAAAGGATGCTGGAGGCTGCAATGGGAGAAGCACAGGGGAGCCAAAGGCATGTCCAGCCCCAGAGGGGTCTTGCTCAAGCCCAAGACAGAGGGACAAGTAGCCCTGTGGCTGTGTCCTAACTATCCTGTGGTGTTGCCATGGTGAGACCAGTGTGACTGTGGGAATGTCTTAAGCCTTTGTAGACTGATTCCCCTTTCCTCCTTTTGAGCAAATATTTTTTCCAGTGCTAGGGATAAATGACTAGGTAAGTTGTTCACAGCACAATATTGTTAAACCTTATGCAAAAGTTAATTGATGGCGCTATTACATATTTTGTATTTGCTTTTTATTCTTTTTTAAAATACTATGTTCATTTAAAGTGAAAAAAACCCCACAATTTAAAATATTCTAAAGGTCAATTCATGTTTGTATTAGTATGAAATTGCATATATAAGACTCAATGAAAAAGCTTGTTCATTTTCTGATGTTATTATTAAGTTGGCCATTTTTAAAGTGTTTCTGTTCACATCATAGGTAGAATAACAAGGTAGATTTTCTCTGCCTTTTGTGTGGGCAATCACTGACATATTTTTTTGTTTTTCTTAAGGCACAGGTAATGGCTGCAATATCACTTTTCTTGTTTTACGTCCCTTTGCATTGAATCGACATATAGACATTGAGAGTGTTTTCCCTTAATCACACTGGGCATTGTTTCTGTGGCATTGTCTAGAAGGATTATGTGAAAATGCTCTGCTACATCAGCCCTCTTGCCATTTCAGGAACTATAGCATTGCTGCTTCCTCTATATCTGGTTTTCTTTGCCCAGGACTCTCACGAGTTGAGTCTCCTGAAGACCGAAAAATATTTTTCCCTCACCCAGATGATTGAGTTCCAAAGACAGAAACAATCTGGGGAATAAGTCAGAGGGTTGCCATGCATTTGCAGCTCATGAGGTGAGGCCACATGTGTGTGGGTAGTATCTCTGTGTAGGAGGCTGCAGTCCAAAGACACCTCCTGAGGCCTGTTAGGATATAATCCTTTTAGAATGGTAAATAGTAAATAGTAATAGTAAAGCATAGCGTATTCTTGTATGGGATATCAGGTCCATAGGTCATCTCACCTTGAGCTAGAAAATCTGTAAAGCTGTAATCTGCACTACTAAGAGGTTTTTCCTCTGCCAGGGAAAACTAAAATTGAGGTTTATCTTCTGAGAGGAAGTCGTGCCAATTTCCATTAGCTGAGGAGCTGGTCCATTACTGTCTTGTTTGCTTTCAGTTTGTAGGAGGACATCGAGATAAACACTGTTTTAAAAATAGAAATTTAATAATGAACACTTCCATAAAAAGCACTTTTTAAAGAAGAAAAGGCTTGACACTTTTCATCCTTCATTTTGGCTGAAAGCCCTGAAGATATCAAGTACCTGGAATAGAAAAATGTGTACCCCATCTGCCACCCTAGTGAGACATTTGCTTGCTCTAGGTACTGCTGCTGTGTTCTCTTTCTTATCATCAGAACAGGAGTGGGGAGAAGAGAGCCCACCTGTGCCCAGCATGCCTGCCAGCAGCGCAGTGGGTGGTAGCAGCAGATGGGGAGGCAGCCTGTTTGCCAGCCCTGTCAGGCTGCTGGAGTGGAGGGTGCAGTTGTGATGGAGGCTGCTGAACATGAAAGCCGTGGCAGGGAAGAGAAAGAATTGGAAAGTGCAGGAAGAAATTTTGCAGGCATTTGGTCTCCCCTGGCAGCAGGAGTGGCAGCAGCTGATGTGATTCAGATAAATTTGGCCCACATCGTGCTTTCAGCTGCCATGGGGTAACACAGCATAATGGTCTCTTGTAGTGCCCTTCTGATGGTTCTGGGTGCATCAACCGCCTTGTGTTTGAACGTGACTGCTTGTGTGAATTAAATTGAGCATTTGAGGTAATTCTTGCCAGATTATGGCCCTAATGCTGGTGGTTGAGCTCCTCTTGCAAAAGAGGGCAAGTTGAACTATCTGTTTTCTGCATCATTTGGTAGTACAAGGGATAATGGAGGAAAATAGAAAAACAGGTTTGCTTTCCAAGAAAATATTACTTGAGTTTATTTGAGCATTTAAGATTGCAGTCCGTCCCAAAAGTACATGCATTTGTATGACACATTTTGTTGTCATCTTGAAAAATCACTCCACAAACATTTTTATAGAAATTTCTGAATTTAGCAAGTGATAATGCATGTCTCTCCTTTGCTTTATCTGGTGGTGTAACCATCAATCACTCTAAAAACACAACTGTAACAAAAATAAGTAGTCAATTTCAAAAATATTTACCTGTATTTTTCAGCAATTGCCTGTTTTCTAGGTCTTCTTAAGGAGAATCTCTAAGAGTGATGTAAATAAAACAAAAAAAATACTTTAGTGATTAACCTGCGAGGTTAATGCAGGTTTTCTTAAAATAGGATATCACTTGTAGGTGACACCTCTTCATTAATATGTTCATACTTCTGCAAATCAGCAGACTAAGAGATATGCTTGTGCATGTGAAGTTATAAATGTTTGATGCAAATTAAAAACGATCTTTTTCCAATCCAGAAATTATGTATTTTTTTATAAAACATTTTAGTTTTTTGTCACCCAGACTTGTTAGTTCTAACATTTTGGCTATGAAATGGAAGCTACGAACAGTTTTTGAGTTTTTAGAAAACCTTTGGATATATTCCTGTGAAAGAAGAAAGGTTGAAAATATAGAAGTGTTCTGATCTCCATGAATGACATGAACACATTGGAAATATTTACCAGATAGTAATGGGCACAAATTGAGATGCTAGAGCAATACTGTATCTCATTCCTGCTACTTGCATTATTTTATCTGATACTTACCTAAGTTAATCTAAAATGAAACTATCAGCATTTTCACCGTGGCATTGGACTTGAATCCTTAGTCTTCTCTTAGTAATACTCGTAGTATGGAGAAAACTTCATACTAGGCCCCCAACAGAAAAAAGACAGCAAATTTGTGGAGGGAGGAGAATTTTTCAATATTTGATACAGAAAATTTACTCTACAAAAGTCATGAGGAGCTTAAAGGCTTTCTTGCTTTATTTATTGTTTTCTTTCTTGTTGAGTTGTCAGATTGCTGTTTTTTTTCTCTGAGTCTTTGTGCCAAGTCTTGAATTCTTTAGTCAGAATACCTACTAGAAGATCTAGGATTTTTCGCTTGGTAATAGCTGCAGCCCTCTACTTTCTTTTGCAGGTTAACAAGAAAGAGTGTCTTAGAATGTCTTCAGTGTTTTTCACAGCATTACATATTTTGAGCCTTTTCCCTACTATGCTTATACCTAGGTTTTGAAGTGAATGTTTTTATTTACTGTGCAGTAACAGTGGACAAAGTTTTGAGACAGGACTTACTCCCATTCTTTCATTTTTCTATATTTGTGCCAGAACTGTATATGTATTATGTATTATGTATTATGTAGTTTCAGCACCCAAAGGAACTTCACATTCAAGTAAGTAGCCAAAGCACCACCAAACTGAAGCAGGTATTTTCAATGAAACATTGAATACTTGCTGTAAAAATGTTAACAAGCAGTCTAAAATGCTTCAAGAATTCAAAGACCATTTTGAGAAATGTACAAATAACTACTTATGGTGGTACCAGATGGCAGAAAAAAAGCTAAATTAATGAAAAGTACTTTTTTATAATTAATGTACCCAAAGCTTCCGCTGTGTTATCATTATTCAATTAAATTTAGTGTTAAAGCTTTATAATTAACATGAAAGTTTCAGTATTATTCAGACAAAATGCAGTAATGTCCACTGAGATATTTATCTTGTCCATTCTGCAGGAATATTCTGTGAAAGGAGGAATGTACAGTATATTTTAGTGTGGTTGAGTTTGTTTGTGAATTGGTACCTATATATATGTGTAGATTCAGAGGAATTGTGATATATTGCTGTTTCTGAAAAAAAAAGATACTTTTTAAATTCCATAGGCATATAACTTTCCTTAAATGCATTACTGGGAGTTAATTCTTAAAAGAATTTTTCTCTTTTTTTTTTTTTTCAGTATGTAAAACTTGTAATGCAATTCACCATTTTTGGAATGAAAGAATTAGAAAATAGCTGAGTGCAAGAATTCCAAATTGGCATGCTGAAGTGATATATAGGCATGCAAAAAGGTTAATGTAGCTTAAGATACAAACATTTTCCAATCCAAAAATTTTCCATGCAAAGATTTCTTACAGAAAATCTCTAAGTATTGGTTAGAAATGTTTTGCCACTTACCAATGCTCACCTAGGAATTTATTTTTAGAGACATTTTATCTGTAAAAAAATCAGCATGACTGTGATGGAGAGCACTGTGGGTTGTAAAAGTTATAATGAAACATTGAAAATGACATGGTTAGAACCTATCTAAATGGAAGCAGTGACACATGCTCTGAAAAGTAGAGTCAAGATGCACAATAGGTTCTGCTTCTTTCAGGTGACCCATTGTAATACCTCCAGTCTATCTAACGCATAATGGTTACTGGGAACAGAAATTGGTGCTAGGTAACAGCAGCATTTGACATGTACAATTAGTCCTACAGAGATGAATAAATGATAATAGAATCAAAAGAACCTTTTTCTAGCCTTAAAATGCTTATGAGGCTAAGAAAGGGAATATTCCTTTAGTACTCTGCAGTAGCAGGGGATGCCACCTTGCTCTGAAGTACAGTGAGGGAATTGTACAGATATGTTCTTGTCCTAGAGGAGTGAAGGACGGTGCTGTGTGTGCTCCCTGGGCCTCCCTGGATGGCAGCTCCACCCTTGAGCAGTGTGACAGCAAAGTGACGTGCATTTGTGACTCTGTGACACCAGCTCTGAGTGACCTGCTTGTGCTGTGTTCCCTGGGCTTACTACTGAGGCTTGCAAGACTGGCTCAGGGCTAAACAGAAAACAAAAAAACCCCAAACAACTTCACATTAGAGACTTCAAAAACATTTCACAAAAGCCTGAAACTTTCAGGGCTGAAAATACTCTACTTAACCTCTGGCCGTATGTAACAATATGTAATACTTGGGGTCACAAAGTTATCTGAAAGTCTTTTTCAGAGTTATACAGTTGATAATTAAAAGTGGTTTTCTAACATTTACCCACTAGAAGCATTCCATGCTGAAACTATCTTCATATATGCATACAAAAAGGTGAATGGAAATTAGGATAGGAAAAAGGCAGAAAAAACCCCAAAACTGCCAGTAAGGTAAAACCAAAATTCTATAAGCTGAAGGTTAACACCAACACCACCCATCCACCTATGATCAGTTCTTGTGACTCAGAAACATTACTCTCTTTAGATATTTCAGTTCTGGGCTTTTTCTAGTAAGAACTGTCTACCTCCTCAAGGAATTGGAGAGTAAATGCTCAGTTCTCATATTGGCAGGGTTGAGGAAAACCTTGTTTTTAATCTACTGCTGAAAGCATCCTGTGTCCAGGAGAGAAGCCATACCCGAGGGTATTTCCATGTAGCGGATGGTATGATCTGGGTTCTCCTATTTCCAATTTGCCTTATGTTGCAGGTCCATAAATGCAACATAAGCATTAAATAAGCAGAGTGCACTTAGTGTCAGAGAGATGTCTTGAATTCTGTAGCTCTGAACATTGCAAAGAACTGAGTGTTCTCCTCTGGCATTACTAGTTCCAGCTGCTTTTTATTTAAAATGAGAACAGAGTGAAAATGGCTATTAAAAAAAATTGTTTTGTTTACCACAAAGTTATGCTCAGGATTTATACATTAAAAATTACAGTGGGCTGGGATAGAGAATTTAAAATGTTTTTAGGACCTATGTGATTCTTACCTAGGTTTTCCAATTTCACCCCTTCTTCTCACCTTTTCTGGAAAAAGAAATCCAACATAGGAACTTTGCCCAAATCACTGGTCAGACTTCAGGATTACAGAGGGACTGGGGGCACACTGCTGAAGATGGATTCTATTGCATTCTAAACTTTTGCAAAATAGTTAAAATAGATCCTTATTTTGTGAAGTTCTGCAATTGCCTGGTGCTTTTTGAAACAAAAGTGACTGTGGTTAAAAAATTCTTTAAGTCATCTTGTCCATTAAAGGTTAAGAAAGAAGCTGAATGCTTCTTGTTTGCAGAGAATGCAGTTGTGAAGGAGTATTTAAGCAAGACACTGAGTATATCAGGTTTTAATTGAAGGCTGGGGTTTAAGAAGTCGGAAGTGGGAAAAGTATTCTCAAGAGAAGGAAGGAGGAAGAGAAAATCAAGTGTCCATCAGGGAGTGTTTCTGAAAGACATGGCCTTTGAACAGTGACCCAGTTCCCTGAGTGACCCAGCTGGATTAGGAAAATACATGATAAACTGCATTTTATCTGTTTGCAACTGATTGGTGTCATCTGAGAAGGGAGCTTGGCCTTCATTCCTTTATCTAACAGTCCACCTTTCCAGGTGTGCCCAAATGTGCTGCTCTTTGCTGCTGCTTTCAATTCAAAACAGACAGTATGGATTGCACACAGAAGTAAGAAGCAGTGAAAGCTAGAGACCCATTCTTTTTTGTTGAGATTCATTGGGTCCCAATGAAAATTTTGAATCAGTTTCTTTTTTCTTCAGACTGGTTTCTTGATCTGTACTTTTTAGGCTGGGAACTTCAATAAGAAAAATATGTTTTGTTCATTAGATGTTAGAGAAATGCTTTTTGGGGGGTGGGTGGGTAGGTCATCATGATAAGGATAATCGCGTAGATGGTTCACAGGTGGCAATACTTGTACTCTCTCTACGTGCTGGTTTATCCAGAGATTTTTTGCTTCCATGAAAACTACATTGAAATTCTAAAATCAGAATTAAGACAGCTAGAGGGCACTGTGGCTAAACGTTTGTAATCTGCTTTTTAACAAGACCGGATTCATTTGCCAGACATAAATTGTAATTTGGAATTAACAATAGCTTTAAAGTTACCCCTCATGTCTTTTGTCATTTGTGGAATGCATCAGAATTACTATAAAAATGCTGTTTCTTCCTTTCATGAGCTTTTGAATGAAGAGACAAAAATATACAAAATAATATTGAGTATTGTTGAAGTCCCACAAAAGAATATATTGATTATAAACTATATGGTTATTTACAGTGCCATCTGCACATTTTCAGATGCTGAAACCATTACTCACATTTGTGTAACTGATATATAATTTTTAAGGAAGGTGGTATCCATATGTTGTACTAGAATCTTTATGTATGTAGATAAGTGACAGATGAGAAATTGCTATATATGTCCAAAGTTGCTTCCCTGATCGGGGACTCAGTGCAGTATTTAAAATCTTGCTATTTTAGTTTGTTTGGTCTTTACTCCAAATGTTTGGGAAACTAAGTAAAACAGTAATAGTTTTCTGTTGCCTGCTCAGTTCCTTCACACATAACTAGCAATATTTCAGCTGTGAGATGTATCTCATGGAAATATCAACAAAGAACGATTCCAGACTCTGACTTACTGAGAATAGCAACTTCTGAACACACAAGGCTGGATTTAATGTCAGATTTTGTTGTATTGATTTCCTTGAGGAATGCTTTAGCCCTCCTGTGACCTCATTTAAACCAGTAGAACAATCTACTGTGAATTGGTTCTCATGTGAGTAAAGTACACCGAGTCTGTCCATAGCTAAACTGCTATGAATTAATCATTCAGGTACCAGATAATCCACTCTAAAGCACAAGGTAATCTCCGCTGCATAAGTGATACATGCACAGCTAATGGCGAAAATACATAATCTTTACAAAATATGGTTTTAAATGGATACAGAAAAGTCTATTGAAATACGTAGGGCTGTAATAATATTCAAAATAAGTGATTCAGAATGCTAGCTTTTGTTTTTTGGATCAAAATGTTGACAATCAAAGGATGTATAACATTATTTTTCACAATTCCAGAGTTCTTGGCTTAATACTTCATGAGGATGCAAAATGGCTATGTATAAGGTTCATTAATGCAAAGTTTACATCTGACATGTCTGAATGTTTTTATCTACGTAAATCACATACCAGTTAACTGCTGTTATTTAATTGTACCATATATTTGACGGAATCATTTATTAATCCCACCTAATTGGGTATATGCTGGTAACTGTTATCAATTGTGCAGTTCAGCTGGGATTAGTTTCACGCTGGGTGTTGCAGCTGCACCATGACAACTCCTCTCTTTTTTCTCTGTTTTATTCAGGGAGATGACAGTACAGGTAACAGCTGAGCCAGTTATCAGTCTTGGGTTTTATTGGTAACTTGAATGCATGCTCAAGGCAAAGATAAAATGCTTTACTGTCCCTAGGGAGTAAAATTATTCCTGATTTTTGGACTTGCTATTTTCCAGTGTCATTGAAAAATTTGTGCCTGCACCTTTGCAGTAGTACTATGTATATCCTGTAGAACATCTGAATTTCCAATAGGCTTGCAAACATTAAATATAGATATTGAATTTCTGTCACCCTACAAATAGCGATTCTACTTCTCTGACTATTGCAGAAAATATACGTTTAAAAATGTTAATTGGAACCCACTGTGCTGACTTAAACAAATGGCTACGCTAAGTGTATTAAATTCATGATTTGTAAGATTTTGTACCATCTCAACCTTCAGTAGTTTTAATTGAAGCTGTCTGATTTTTATCAGTTTGGTTGTTCTTTACTTTCAATGAGAAAACTGTATAACAAGCCAACAAAAAGAAATGAACATTTATTGAGGTAGGTATGAAAGAATCAGATTGACCTGCTCAAGTCCTTAGATTACAGGGAAACTACCCTGATAATTGATGAGGGGATAATTGATTCCTCTCATTAAAATCCAGAGGTAAAAGTAAGCTCTCTATATTAATGCTTTGTCAATTCTAAGATATGTTTGAGGTAATTTAACATACAATTGATTGATTTTCTCTCTTTCCCCTTCCTCTGTCCAACAGGAAACCTGTTTGGCTCCCCTCTGTTTTGTGGTATAAAGATCAAAACAAGAGTAACTCAGGGATTCAGTACAATGCATGTTTTAAATAAAAGTCCTCCTAGCAGTTAATTCTGCAAAACACCTATTTCATAAGTGTATTTTTTTGTATAATCCCAGAAGTCCACAATGAATTGGTTTTCCTTTATTATTTAGGGAAATTAATGTGAACCAGGAGAGTTAATAGTATGCAGCAATTTTTTGTGACTGCTTAAACCATGATTTCATGTACATGTAATGAAACCTGAAAACTGCTTTATTCTGATTATTTGATAGTCTTTTAACCCAGTGAGCAGTTTTGGTCCCTGTAATAATTCTGTGTTATTATTGACAATGTACTTTGCATCTAGGTATTATAAGACCAAATGTAGAGAAATACCTTCTCTTGCACCTGTTCTTTCCTTTTTTTGTGCATCATAGTCAAATAGATGGCTCGAAAGGCAGGATGGATCCAAATCTGGTTTACACTGATAAAAGTATGTCCCAGGTAAATGAAGACACACAGGGATTGATTTTTAGGAAATATTTTTAATTTAAAAATGCTACAAAAGTGTATAACCAATTTTGTGTCTTGTGTGTAGGTGGCATTACACCAATCCAACCCATTGGATTGGGTGTGCCCAATCACAGAGTTCTCGCCATAGTGCAGGCTGTGATTTAGGTGAAAGCCTCCCTTAACCCACTCCTAGAGACAAACTTGCTCCTCAGTCCACTGATCTTTGTCTGGGAAGATGTTACTTACCCTTTATCCAGTCCAACCGCCTGTATACTGGGGGCTCTTAGGTTTCACCTTGTTCTGAACATTAATGAGTTTGGCAGAGCTCAAATATCCTACACCAGAGACACCTGTCCTCTGTTGATGACACACACACTAGGACAGAAAGATGTACTGAAAGAGAAGGCATTTGGGACAACTGGCACCCTCAGTGTTTTGGTTGCTTCCATCAGTGCTCATCTAACAGTTGATGAATACTGGGATACACCTCACACTGCACAACTTTATTCCTTTCTTTTGTTTTTGCTGTGGTCAGAAGCACTTCTAGTTTAAACCTCTGCTGATGTCTGTAACAAAAGTGCCTGTGTTTGGAAGGAGAGTGAGTGTCATCTGTGTACTGCTGGCGTACATTGCATGGCATGAGCTAGTCCTGGAGCTACAGGAGAGAGTTGGAAGATGGGAGAATAATGCACCTTGTAGGCTGCATAGGTGAGTGCCTTGGAGGCAGAGCACAGTAGTAGGCTTCTTGTAACTTGCTTTAATATAAGATAAACAAATACTGAATTAATGCAACTCAAATTCCCTCAGTGCCCAGTAGCTGACTGTGTTGCAAGAGCATGGGGAGGGGAAAGCAAAAGATTTGTGTAGGAGGGGCACAGAGCTCAGGGAGGATGTTTGAATCCCCTATACCAGCACTCCCCATGCCAGTAATGAAATTAAGAGGTGGTAGTCACTTTTGGATTTAAAGTATTCCTGCTACAATAGGGTTTTTTTCCCACATAATTGTGTTTCCTTCATCCATGAGTTTCTCACAGTGTTTACTAAGGCCTTTTGAAGCTGTTTACAGTTAAGGGAGATTACTGTGTTCCCTACTGCAGGCATTTGGTGTTCAATAGGAGCTGTTTCTTTCTTCTGCTTATTTTTCCCCCTGATTTACAGTATACTTTTTTCCTGATTCCTGCATTATAATAACTAAAAGTGGCTGTTACTAAACTCATTAAAAATTCAGTATTCTGATAGGTTCCAGATAGTTCTAAAATGAAAAGATATTGTTTGGAGTGTCTTAAGGGATCTGTGTTGATGTTTGCACTGCTTAGTGTCTGCAGAAGTGTACTGGAAAGGAGGGTGAGGAGCAGAATGGCAAAGGTTTTGATGATCCTGAGATATTCAGTGTCGCAAAAATGAGCACTCACTGCAAAGAGATAAGAAGGATTTCACAATACTAAATTAGTAGATGACAAAATGGCAGGTGACAATCTATTCCTTCTCAGGACACAGGGCTCGGAGCTAATATAGATAGTTGTATAAAAACTGTTGGTGCAAAGGTGAGGAGAGGGCAAGGAGGAGAATGTAAAGAATAACTACAAAAAGAGCAGAGAATGAGGAATTGAGTTTAGAATAAAGCAGAAATCATTGGGTGACTCTTCATACCAGTAATGCTCCTGCATCTTGAGTACTATACATGGTTCTGTTCCCCCTTCAGAAAATAGCATGAAAAGCTCAAGAATGTGTAAAGAAGTGCAGCAAGGATGAAATCTCCTGAAAAAAATCCCCTGAGAGATCTCATGAAAAAAATCTCATGAAAGATAGAAATTCTCTTCAGATACCATAAGGAGTGATGACCTTAGAAATCTGGAAATGCTTCGGTGCTGAGAGGAAATTTAGCAAGAATGTGGGGGAAAAAGTGTATATAGACTTACAAATGTTGACCTATGTTTATTTACCCATTCTGCTTTTATGTCTAATTCTATTTGGTATTCTGTTTTTGCGCTATTCTATTTGCAATAGTAGCTTTTGATTCAGTATATATTATTTAAGAGTTGCAGCAAGTACCAGGCCTTTGTATCAAACAATTAAATATCCATCAGAGAATGAATATTTTGTCATTCTCACAATGCTGCTAAATACATAGAAAGTATCATATGCAAAATGTACACAAAGCTCCAAAAGAGTAAGTGAGATTGAGAATTGCTAAAGAGCTATGTGAGAGATAGATTAAAGGTTGTTGAATCCTTCATAAAGATATTTCAATTTTATCAGCAATTTTATAAATTGACTCCAGTCAAACTGTTTACTAATCTTTTATTACAAAGTCTTGTTCTTTCCTTTAAAAGACACTGCTGAAAGAAACATGCAAAACATGGATATAAGAAAATGAAATGTTTTGCAAGCTTTTTTGTGGTACAGCAGAGATAACATTGTACATTTCTTGGGGTACACTGTGTGTTCTAGTTCTGTCCAAATCCTCTTATTAGCAAATCTATACTAAAGAGAAGCTGCTGGTTTCATTCAGTTCATTCATTCACTCATACAACTGTCTTCATTCATTCACTCATACAGCACCTAACAGATACTGGACTGAATGTATTCAATCAAATGTTTTCTCTACAGTCGTAAATTATTAGCTAAATAAGCCATCAGTACCCTGACCCTAAGGAGTGACATCTTGTTATAAATATCCAAAGAAGGAAACATTAGAAATTTTAACAGGAAAAATCAGCTCCTCTCAGTTTCTCTGACACCCACACATACACATGCATGTGTGTCATGGAACACATTAAACATTCAAACCCTTAAAATAGTCCTTGTCTTCGCAATTTTTATACTGTTTATCACCACAAGTGTACATATATTATGATTTTCTTTTTCCACATCCTGTAGGTAACACATTTCTGTTGCATGTCACTAGCATAATTTTGGTTTTGTTGTCAGACTGCTAAATGACAGTGAAGTGTCTGCAGTGAGTGTAAAGCCGCATCTTGTAATAGACTGCAGGTCCCATGTGAGAACTGAAGATGAACACATTTAAAGTTGCAGCAGTATAACCTGAAAAATTTTTATCAATAATCTGATTGTGATGTGTGCAAGTAGTACTTTTTGACATGCCTGTATGCATGTTGATGCAAATCTTTCATGAATATTGGTGAGAGTAATATGACCTCCAGGTAGTGGCCCCTCCTGTTACTCAACTAAATGATATTATTTCACAGAAGGAATATCAGCAGTTCTACTCCTGCTGTAGAACATGTAGAAAATTTGAGGTCTTGAAAGGCAGTATTTCAGTATTGCTAATAATGTGTACCTGTGTTTTCAGAAACACATGCCTGAGTCTCAGTGATTACCTGTGCAGGAATAGGATGCTGGACAATAAATTAAATTTTAACTACACTTGTATAATATAAACATGGAGGATTAGTAAAATATTGAAGAAGTGCAGATGAAATAAAGGTGTTCTTGATTTTTGTTCACTTATACCAGAATGTCAGAAAGCTTTTTGACTGATACTATTCTTTAAAAAATGGCAGGTTTAAGAACTGATGTGCATGGGAGGGATGTATTTTTGCCATCATAAGTTCTACTGGTTTATGTTGTGTATAATTCTTAGACTTTTGGAGCCAGGACATTTCCAAGGTTAACGATTTTAACAGTTAAACATTGCTACCTTTATTCTATTTTTTGTGTTTAGCTTAATCTTTCCATCATTTAATGATGTTACTCACTTTTTGGCTGGATTAAAGAGCTCTCTACTATCAATAATCTCCCATGTAAGTACTTGTATAGTGTAATCAAGTCCTCTCTTAATCTTTGCTTTGATCAGATAGACATAAATTCTTATGTCTGTCATTGTAAGGCAGGATTTACAGCCCTCTGATTATCTAGTGGTTCCAGTATAAGTATTTTCCCTTTTTTTTTGCTGGTGTTTTCCTTCAGAGCATCAAAACCCAAAGCACCACTCTGAAAATACATATGCTCTCCAAAAATACCTCTCTACCGAGGAGAAATACCATAAGTGAAGTCTTGATAGGTATTCCTCTGCTTATATTCCCAGGGATGTTGTTATCCATTAGCTGTAATACTGCATTGGAGCCTTGTGTTTTGTTAGCTGTAATAATGCTCATAGTGTATTTTCCCAGGTTTTCCCTCTTGTTTTACAAATTTATATTATTTTATTGAATATTAAAATGGTTTTTTAATTAACACAATGTAATAAATGATCCAGATGTCATAATTGTCCCTCTGATTTTCAGTATAGCTCTGTGTCATCTGCAATTTTTTTAACAATAAACTTGTAGTGTTTTCAGGTCAAGGACAGCTGATCTTGTAGGACCCCAGAACAACATGGACACAACTGCATATTATAATGCAAAATAATACACTGCATATTCTTTTAGATACCACTTGTGAAAAATTGATTTGGTTTTGCATGCAGACATGATCAATTTGAAGGGTTGTATTCTGTTGCTGCTACACATGATGTATGTGTTTGACAGATGGCCTCTGCTTGGTGGGGCTCTTGAATGAGAATTTTTGAGACAACTCATCTTACCTTCTTACTTACCTTCTTGAAGTCTATCATATGCTGAAATGATCCTTTTCAGGTTGTTAGTGATAATCAGTAGAGTGAAATAGTGATGAGTAAAAAGTCATTGGAAGCCATTTCAAATTAGGGATCATGTTTTGTTTTGTTTTTGTTGGTTGTTTTGGGGTTTTTTTTTGTTAGAAAATTTACCCAGGTGTTTATGAATAAAGTACCTTTCTAAAAGGAATTAAATCCATAGGCAGTATTGTTGAGAAAGGTGCTGTGTTTCTTGGTTCCTCAAAAGCTCACCTCTCCTGAAATCAATGGAGTTAAATAAATTTTTATCAGCTAAGGCTCTGGCTCAGCTTCTGTAATAAATTTTCTGTTCACTGGGTAGGCTGACAATCAGATGTTTTGAAGTCAGTATTTTGAGAGAAAAAAAAATGTTGCTCTGGAGATACCTGTTTCTCCTTTATCCTTCTTACTCTCACTACCTCCAAAAATACTCGACTTGCTCTCCCAGAGTGGGTGAAGTTTCATGGAACATGAGGAGGAAAACAGAGCCGTCCTTTCCGAGGCACCACACTGATGAAGATACCCTTTTCCTGAGTGATGTGCTTCAGTTCTCTAGGCTTTCTTCTCAGTCTGTTTTTTTCAAACTCAGATGCCCTTATTGCAAAGAATATTTTCTGCCCTGAGCAAGCATTAAACTTGTTCTTAGACATGTGTTTTAGCAATTTGGAGTGAGGTACCTGGCATCCCCTGGTTGTGGATGAAGTTCTGCATGATGTCAGGCCAAACTCATGGTGACAACTAAGCAATTTGACTGATACTCTGGTACGGGAAAAACTATGTTGGGAATTTTGTTTTCCTTTCAGTGGAACACCAGTAAGTGCTAAAAACTGCAGGGATGAAATACTTGTCTTATGAGCGTTTTCTCCTTGCTACCATCTGTGGAAATTTGAAGCTCTAAACATTTGTCTCGTGCATTTCTGTGTGGGAGGTGTGATACTTCCAGTTTAATAAATGAGTCTTAGCTTGTTTACAATATATCAGAATTGACTATAATTTGGACAGTGTGCATCTGTTCTGGAAAACGTCTACTGTACTTACTTTATAATGGAGTGTGATTATGTTTAATTTGATTTCTCCTGCACAATGAAGCATAATTAATATTTAATTTGTAATCTTTTGGTAATACAGTATGAAGATGCTTTCAATTAATTAGAAGCAATTAATTAATTAGCTAGAAATGACAGTAGCACAGGAACAATGAGCACAGAGCGCTGGCCAGTGAAAATATCTGTGGGAGGCCAAGTGTAGTTCAAGTCTCCAGGCCACAGATTTTCTTCAGTAGTAAGCCATTTGCTACAAAAAGATGTGCCTGCACCCGTTTTAAAATCTTTTTTTGTTTTGTAAACTCCTCCTTGGAGTCTGACTTTATTTGTGCGTGTTGCCATTTTTATTGGAAATTTCCTTTAGACTGCTGAGCATTTGGTTTGGTTTGGCCACCGCCCTGCCTTTCGGGAGACAAGTGCTTGTGGGAAGGAGCGGGGGCAGACATGCTACTGAGGGTTTCTTGATGTCTTGGTTAATTCAGGAAACCTTTTTTTAATTTCTGGCTAGAGGTGAGCTTTCCCCCCTGAAAAATGGAAAAAGAGATTCAAAGAGGGGAAGGAGTAGAGCCTGAGAAACACAGCCCTCTGCCACCACCTCCAAGCATTTGAATGGAGTATCCAGGTTACTGAGCTGCATGCAGACCACACAAGGTACAAATTCTTCAGACTGATCAATTTGCTCATCCCCTCAAGAGAAGAAGGCATTTAAAATATTCTTATGTACCCAAATAGTTAAAGGACTTCATGTGACTCACCTGGTGCATTAAATCTAGCTGAATTCTTAAATATAAGCATGATGAACTCTTTTCCCATGGTCTGACTTCTCTTCTGTGGCCACCTCAGGGCCACCAGATAGAGTCTCTTCTTGTTGTCAATATAGCAGCACAAAAGAAATATCTATTACTGTCTACGGGTGTTTCACATGAATAGCCTAATTAACTGGAGCGCTCTGGCCTGTGTTATCATCATAGGACCACTGTAACTGGGACACTCAAGAAGGTACAGTGATTAGTCTTGTTCCTTACTGTTACTTATTTGTTGGGGGCTTTCTTTCTGCTTCCCCATATCTGTTTGCATCTTCCAGAAGGCCACGTCTTAGTCTGGTCCTGCTGTGCTTATAAATCATGGACTCAACATTGCATGGTTGGGATCTACCACTCCTGAAGAACTGACCCTTATTGTGACACCCACTGTGAAGACTTACCTCCTGACCAAGTATATATTTTGTGACCTTGGGTTTCAAAACCTTTTTCCGTTGAGAGTCTACATCTATTCCAAAATACTTTTGCCCAGTTTATCTTGTCTGGTCAAAATTTCTCCTTGCTTGGAAAAGGCATGGAATATAAACTCTTTCACAATTTGACAAAGTCAAAGTGACAAGAACAGTCTCTGTGCTAAGCTTGGACTAACTGCTAGTTTTCTTGAAAGGATCAGAATAAACACAGACTCACCTTGCCTCCAGCTAGTTAAGAGGAACCTGTGCAGCCTATATCTGTGTTAGCAAGTTGCTTAGCAAAATAGGAGTCGATCTGTAAAGAAAAAAAAGAGGTGCTAAGGGCTGAGTATTCTCACTACATTCAATTTGGGGTGTGTGAGGGGGTTCAGCCTGGCTCTAGTCTGGTCCTGGAGTGAGCACCAGTGCCACTGCAGCAGCATAGAAGTTGGGAGCTGAGTGGTAAGCTGGGACCTCAGCAGTGGTCAGCCTTCCCTTTCAGTTTCAATTTTTTCCGGTCACTTCCTGTATTCCTTACCACTGGGAGGCAGCTGATATCTAGGATCCAAAACAGCACTGTTCTGCAAAGCAGCCTTGAAAATGGTTTGTGTTGTGGACAAACAGGTGCTCTGTAGAGATGTGGAACAGCATCTGATCACATACAATGAATGCTCCAGTTTCGTTCTGTCTCAGGATAAGTAAGGAAGCATATTGCTCCCAGGTCATTAGGCTGGTTGTAATAATTTCCTTGTGTGTCTTTTCTCTGAAGCTCTGTGGATCACTAAAATGAGACATCTGAAATCCAGTGACTCTCTGGATGCAATAATGTAGAGGAGAACTATGGGCTAAACTGATAACTGAATTTTGATGCCTGTCTACTTACACTGTTTGTTTTTTATCAAATATCTTTTGTTTAATAGATGCACCAAGTTATGATTGTCTGCTGGTATTGTATGCCAAAGACTATTACAAATTCTGAGGGACTGTCTTGTTCTGCTGTTCTTTTGGGGAGAAGAAGTTCTTTAGTTATTGGCTTAATTTGCTATGGTTAAAATATGCACAGCAGTACCACAAAATGTTAAAAAAAGATCTGAAACTGTCTGCACTTCAAACAAACAGTGGTTAGTTGCTCTGTGGAATTTTCCAAAGTGTCCTTGGATGAAACTGTGTTGTACCAGGAGGAACATTAAGACATGAATAAATTATTTGTCAGTGTTGTTGCCAGCATATACATAAATAAAACACTGTTGCTGCATGTTTGTTTTCACTGGGACTCAGAAACAATAAGAAACTTCTGCGGTGATACTATTTTTTTTCCACCCCAGTTTAAACCTTTTGTAAGTAACCTCATCTAAGTAACATGCCAGTATATTTCTTATAGCTGTCTACACACATCATAGAAATTATTTTTGCTTAATTTTATTGCCTGCACTATCTACCATCTAAAGAGAATGTAAGAAAGACTGTTCATCTAACTTTTAGAAACATCTGATTTCTGACATTGGTCAGGCATCTGATAATGGATGCAGTGGTGCTTCTTGCAGTGCACCCTCACATTTTTCACCAGTGCAGTGCTCAGAAGCTTTCAGACCTATATGGTGGACCTATATGATGGTACTTAATACTGCTTTACTGTATACTAAAAATAGTATGGGCTTTCTTACATGGATTTATAATTCCACTTTTTTCAAATTACATGTATTTTTTGGTTATGTTATGCACTCTGGAAAATACTTATTTTAAGTTCCTAATAATTATATTGGCTATTTCCTAGATTCTGTGCTAGGAGACAGAATTAATAACACCCTCTGCTCATATTGCTTCTTCTTTTATATTTTTGTAATTTATAATCCTGTGTATGTCTTCTGCTGCTGTTTACTTTCTTTTCTCCTAAATGTTCAACTTAAGCCTCAAAAATGGCATTATCTTCAGTGCTATCCAAGAAACCGAAGTGGGGACTAATGTGTTAAAAAAAACAACAAAAAAGTGGGAGATGAGGACAGGGAGGACAATGGTCATCTTGAATTAGTGACATTATTGTACATGCAGGGTCATCACCAGGTGAAATTTCAGTTTACAGTGAAGGAAGAATTACATGAGGAAATGCATATAAAATGGAATTTACTTTCTGAGACATACAAAGTGAAATAAAAAAACACCATAAAGGGAAATTCATCTACTTTAGGTAGATGAATTCCATAAAATGTCCCAGTCTGCATTTTTCTTCCCTTTGTTGCATCTGTGTGGATATCAGGTAACTCCCTTAGAATATCTTATTGCTTCTTATGTATTAGTACAGCAATTTGGCTGGCACCAGACACCTTGTAAAAGAAAGCTAAAATTCTGCTTACTGCCATTGAGCAAAGAATTGTTATTACACCCAGATAATAGAGAAGTGGAGCAGAGAAGAGAGAATGTCCGGGTTTTGCATATTTCCTCTATTGTATAATCTCTCCTATATATCCCTTGTCTTATCATGACTAAAAATGGAGTTATTCAGTCTGCTGCACAACAGTGCTGTCTTGGCTCAGGAGGGAATGCTCCTATTCAAAACAGTGCTTAAATATTTAGTTTGCTTTTCATCACTTGTACCAGCATTTCTAACTTAATATACAGAAGCACAGGTACTTGGGATTGTTGCTTCTTTTCAAAACATTTAAAAATGTTTTTCAATCTATTTCTGAATCAAAAGGATGTTATTAAGGCTCTGCCATCAAAATGTAACCTACTCGTGTGGTTTGCATAGTGGTAATATCTATACCAAAAGCTTTTCCCCACCTGATTATATTATCACAGAATATTCAATTTAAAGAGTTGGTCTTGTTGCCTGCAGGTGAAACCAGCAGGCAAGAAACCTTAATGAACAGCAAGAAACCTTAATGAACAAATGGCTTGAGCACAGTACAAGGCAGTGAAATTCAGGGGTGACAATGTGCTGCTGTTACCATTTCAAAATTGAAATAAACCGAAATAATTTGGAGTGTGGTAGAGTGAAAACACAGTATGATCTTATATAAAGTTGATGATGAGTTCTGCTTAGATGAGGTTGTTCTGTGCAAGCACATCAGATAACTGAATTTCAGAACAAAGCATTAATTTTGCAAGGTATGTCCTGTCTTCAAAAGTTTTGCAGTAAGACTTTAAAAGCTTTATTCTATCTACTGCTCAGTAATGAAGGCTTTGAAAGGGATAGTCTGACTGATAATACTGCCATTCCAAGGATAGCTTCCTGCCTGTGGACCACAGAAAAAGAAACAGCATCTGTCTCTGGATTGTATATTCAGGAGAGGGAACAGGAGAAGGGAAGGTACGTTTTTTTCTAATTGCACCATTGTTGAGAATCTAACTCATGCTTTCTGTACATACAGTTTAGGCAGCAGCAGCTGCAAAACTAGAGTGAAGATAGAAAGCTCCTTGAGAAGCCACTTCAGGCATTGAAAGCTGGGAGAGGATAACTGTGCAAGGCCAAGAGCGAAGAGAGGAGAAATGGAAGTAGCAAAGTATAAATATTTCCAAATTTGGTTTCATGTCACAGAACTCCCTCATGTCCTTCTAGATACATGTGGATCCCCATGTTCAAAATATCTCATTTTCTGCTTGTAATTTGTTTCATTTTGACCACTGCAATGGAAAAAAACCCTAGGCTAGCTCTGCTAATGTTTTCTTACTGACACCTAAGAAATTAACCCTTACAGCAACTTTAAGTAATTCTAACCTCTTAACAAATAAATTTTGTTTTAATAACAGTCATTCTCTTTAGAACTCATAATTTCTTTTAGCTACAAGGAGATGTGCATTCATTATGTAACTATATCTTCTATCAGCCATTAAATCTACTGCAGAAAATGTGGCAGAGAACTTGGGTGATATGTCTGTATTTACAAAAGTTGCTGCTTTCAGCTCTGGGTTGAAACTCTTGAACTACTGATTTTCAGCACTCCTGCAGTACGTCATTAAAAGGTTTGCACATTGCCATTCCTGAAGTCTTTCCCCAAATTTGTTCTGCATATGTGTCTGATTTCCCTGCGGCAGCTTTTTCTTGACATCTGTTGTCAAGACAACTGTAGCTAAACTGAGGTGGAAAATGCTCTGGGTCTTCAAGTGTGCTGTTTGACCAAGAACTCCTACTCCTGACAGACCCAGCAAGGGAAGAAAAGCAACCAACCAACCTCATAAATTTATATTACAGCTTGATAAATCTTTTAATTAAGATTTTTTACAGAAACTGTATTTTCTGGTAAATTAAAATTTTCAACAGAACACTTCTTTTAACTTCTGTGGGATAGTAGTTAAGAAACTGTGGCTTTTAAAAGAGTTTTCCATTGCTTCTTGCATAAATCTAAGTCACTGTTGTTTATGGGATTCTAGGAGGTATAGTTTGGATAACTCCTGTCTTCATATTTCCCTGTCACCAATGCTCCACAGGCAGACTGTACCTTTCACAATCTACTGTATCTTCTCTGGTAGGGGGATAGTCCACAACACAGCATAGAAGATATTTTTTCAAAACTAAAGTTTGGAACTGAAAGTTTCTTCCATTAGAAAGTTTTCTGGTATTAACTTTCTGCCTCCATTTTATGGAAAAATGAGTATTGAAATGATTAATTTATTAAAAATATGAAAGTTAATTTTTTCCCAGCTTAAACATGCATATAAAGTTAATTGACTAATTCAGAATTTTTTCAGGCTGCTGTAGGAATATATGTCAGGGCATTCACTGGCTTGTTATAAGTGGGTACAACTAGGAAATGGAGGTCAAGTTCAGGCCCCATAGCACTTCAGGAGGAGAACTACTCCTCTAAACTATAGACCATTTATAAAATCAGACACTTAAACTGCTGCCATGTGGGTGACATGCATAATCTATCAGGGATCTCAGGCAGATACTTTTTACCTAGTAACCAATAACTAGAGAATATAAAAATATCTTTACCATGTCAAGCTATGACAAGTTCTTAGGGAGACAACAAATGGAAAGTATCTTCCACACTTGGCAGCAACAAAGGCTTAATAGACTTAACCTTCTTTAAGCAATGCAGTTCATTAATACTGTTGCTTGTATGAAGCATATCTGTATTTGGTTCTTTATTAAGTTTTTCTCTGTCGGTGGCTCTAAAGCTAGACATTTTTGCAAATACAAACATGGGAAAGATCTCTGGGTTAGCTGTCTTGCATTACCAAAGAAGGTATGCTCATACATGCTCATGTATGCATGTTCATGCTCAATGCTCATACATTGAGCATGAACAGACAATGTATGCATACACCTGAGAAAGCCAATCTTACCGTGGGCTGAATCAAAAGATGTGTGGCCAGCAGGTCGAGGGAGTTGATTCTGCCTCTTTGCTCAATTCTCCTGCCATCCCACCTGGAGTACTGTGTCCAGCTGTGGGGCTCTGGTAAAAGACAGACATGGACCTGTTAGAGCAGGTCCCATGAAGAGTTGCAAGGTTGATCAGAGGACTGTAGCGCCTCTCCTGTGAAGACAGGCTGAGAGAGTTGGGATTGTTCAGCCTGGAGGAGAGAAGGCTCCAGGGAGACCTTGTAGAAGCCTTTCAGTATTTGTGCCTATTTTATGTATCTGAATTGGCTCTGCTGAAACAGCGCCATCAGCAAAGTACTAGTGGTGGATCATAAGCAAAATAGAGAAAGACTTTTTGCCAAGGCCTGTAATGACAGAAGAAAGGTCAACACTTTTAAACGAAAAATGATTGGATACTAGGAGGAAATGTTTTATGATGAGGGTGGTGAGACACTGGAACAGGTTGCCCAGAGAAGTTGTGTATATCCCATTATTAGAAGTGTTCAAGGTCAGATTGGATGGTGGTTTAAGCAACCCAGTCTAGTGCAAGGTGTCCCTGCTCAAAGCAGGGGGTTTGAAACTAGAAGATTTTTAAGGTACCTTCTAACCCAAGTCATTCGGTGATTCTCTGATTCTCTGAGAAGTTCCCACATGCCAAATTATATCTGACCTTTGGTTTAGCTTTGCTCTTATTCACCAAATGAAGAAACCCAGGCTGTCATTTACTGGAAATGAAAAGATTTATTAATCCAAAGATATGTAAATTCTTTTCTGTCATTATAATTAGTTTGGAATTGACAGAAACATAAGTAACAACCTGAACTGTTCTGAGAGAAACACATCAATTCTATATCTCATTACAATGTAGAATTTGATTAGAACTGTACCTTTGTGCTAATATGTATGGAACCAACTTCTTTCTCTTTTTTTCTGCATCCTTAGGAGTCATTTAAAATGGCATCTGTTAAATTGCTCAACTACATTTGGTGCTGTTGTGAGAGTGAATGTCTGTCTGCAAAGAGTTAAAGTAAATTATTTCTTTTTATGTTCGGAACCTTGAAATGTTAGTGGGAATGTCAGCCCTTCTCATTTTGGCATTCTCTAGAGCAAGGCAAGTGATTCTAGCAGCACAATCTTATTTATCTCTTGTCAGCTCCATGTGGTTTCTTTGGTCTGTATTTAGGATATTAATTCCTAACAGAGTTATTTCCTCCTCAGCCAGGCAGATTTGCAGTGTCAGCATCTCGTAGTTCTCACTCCAGTACTGTAATCCACAATCTAAGCACACATAAGGCATGGTGGCATAAAGAGAAATAATAGAAAACCAAAAGACTGAGATGACAGAACTAAGCATGTAAATAAAAAGTGTAGATAAAGATTCAGGAATTGGAATGTGAATAAAGGAATCTAATCATTTCTCCCCACACTTGTGTTAATAACAGACAGGTATTTGTACACAGTACCATTTGCTGAAACATGCGGTTAAAATAGGGGAAATTCAATAAAATTACAGATACTATTTCACTGTGATCTCTTGCTTTTGCTTACTTGTCTACTTTATTAATTTTGAAAGTAATTTCAGAAAACATATTATCAACTTGCACCGATGTTCTGAATTTCATTAATTTTTAAAATTTTACCCTTTGTGGTGGTCCAGAAATAGGTAGTTTAGTATCAGACTGATTAGATGAAAGCTTTTAGAATGGCACTTGTGAATTCAGAACCCATATTCAGCCTTAACGCTTTTTGATCAAATTGGATTTGCTACTATTTTCAACTTACATGACTCTGAAAATATAGAGTCTATTTAAAGGAGGGCCAGCTGGGTTGAAACCATGAGTTGTTTAAATTTGTGACTCCAAGGAACTATGCTGCTCTCCTTAGCTGACTATCTGATCCAGTGTCTGTGACTCTTAGTTACATTTGCCTTTTCTTCAAGCAAGTCTGTACACGGAATTCTTGACATGAATATCTGATGTTACATTTTGCTTTGTTACAATTGATAACATCTACTTAGACATTATTTCTGGTTTTGTAGGTTCCTAACCTGGTTATATATTGTGACTTGTTCTTTGTATTTTTTACCTATGTGTATAAGGAATGTTTATCCAGTTTCCTGAGAGTAGTCCAGTCATCTGCCAAAGAAAATATGTACCATTTTCCTTAGTAACTTTATATTCACTTTCTGCGAACCCCTACATATATATGATCCCAAATCATGTAGAACTAGGCCTGTAATTCATGTCATTTTGTAACAGTAATTTAAAACTCTTTTTGGTTGTTTGTTTATTCAGTTCTGATTTTATTCAGTTTTCCTATGTGAATGCTGAGGGCACTCTGCAGACTGTGTCACCTGAGAAACATCTGCTGGGTAGTGACTGATAAGAAAAGGCCACTGTTTCCCCAGCATTACTAGGTTGCTTCCAAAGAACTTGGTTTTACCAGAATACTGTGGTTCAGCAAACCATGCTTAATTTAAGTACATACTTTCTGGTATCAGTAGCTTTAGTGATATGCCTGAAGGTAAGTGTTCTATGGTAGCAGACAATAGCAGCCAGCTTGCAGCACAATTTATTTCAAAACCAAAAGGTATATTTCAGTATTTAACTGCTAGTGAAATACCTAAGTTCTCTCTTTCTCTCTAGGAGCCACATGAATGTAGGGGCCAGTCATGTATTTCACTACTCCTTACATGCTGCATCTTATACTTGGACCTATCCTTTCATAGTCTTCCTGCTGCATAATTTGTCTCAATATTTGTTCTTAACTGTAATCAATAAAACCTTGGAAATACTGTGGCTGCTGGGATATTGTTTGCTTCAGATGTATTTTGGTTTTGTTAAGATATTGAGTGCAGCCTTCTGATCCACAAAGGTTATAACACAGTTAAAAAGATGGTTAGCTGAAAATTTCAAAACATTGTAAAAATTATTGACTTTTGTAACCTGATAATATTAAACAAGCATCTTAAACTTTGAACTTATTTGTAAGATTTCATTGACTTGAAACTGTTCAGTTGAGCTTCTAGAATGATTGACTATCACTAGTTTGGAAGAAAATAATCCCCAGTGGGACCTATTTCAAGGCTGGAATGAATCTGAGATACAAGCCTTGTGACAGGGTATGCACATAAATCCCTAATTTCGTTGAGCAGGTTATTTTAGGGAAGCCTAGCAGATGAGTAAAATGATGCCTTGCTATTCCATTAATGAAATCTTGTCAGAACAAATTAATGAATAACATACTGATATTTTAGGCTGTTTTATGGGCATGTAAAGCAGTTGTTTAAAAACGCATTGCACAAACCATCTCAAGTGTTGTTGACATTAAATAATAACCCATGCAGTTACTATGTTACTCAGTCTTTCATTTTAACAGTAGTATTGATTCGGTGAAGAGCAGAATTTACAAAACTATTTTCTGATAAAGTCACCTGTACATGACCAGGGTTGCAGTCCTACTAACACAAGAATGGAGTAAGTCCTGTGCAAGATTGGCTTAAAGCAATTTATTTTTAATTTGAGATTTTGAGAAACATTAATTTTGATCATAACAGCATTTCTGTCCAAAATTATTTGGATTATATTTATTTGGATTTTTTTCTGGATTATATATCTCTATCTCTACTTCTGTCTCTATCTCTATTTCTGTCTCTATCTCTATCTCTATCTCTATCTCTATC
>VZRM01004075.1:1252353-1264302 GCA_013397955.1 Grantiella picta | reverse complement strand
ATTTAGAATTGTAAAAGGAGTGAAAGCACACTGTAGTCAGCATCATAAAGGAAGTTGTGAAAAATATTGTTAGAAGGAGGGGAGGGAACAATGCTATTGAACAGAGGTGACTTGATCTTGTTTCCATAAAGAAGTTAAATAAAATCAGGCTCAGAATGCCTCACATGCGCTGATATTTGAATGTAATAATGAACATTATTCAGGTAATTCAGATTATAAAACAGAATTCACATTAAATATGTTTTTCCCTCATTTTGGATTTAACTTTACAAATCCATCTCTAGTGTGGATCCTCCTTAGATTACTGTGTGAGTCTTCTTTATATTGCTCAAGACTGTAAGAATGCTAATTTAGACAGAAAGAGTTGGACCTCCAGAGAGGAATTAATGACCAACAAAGCATGTTTTTTCCTAGAACCAGTAAACAATCAAAGTAAAAAGCCAAGGCTCTGAGAAATAGTGATATTGCTATCTGGTATTAGTATTTTCATTTGCTGTTTGTATTCTGGCAGATCTATTTTATGCTGTTTTAAGTATTATTTCCAATTATTTTTTTTTTGTTACCACTGCAAGTTCTCCTTCAGTCAGAAGAACTTGGTTCTAAGAAGTGTTTTCCCAGTCAGAAGTTGAATCCGTATCTGCTTTAGTAGGAACCATTAGTTTTAAACCAAAGCATGTTGGCCTATACCACCTACATTCTCAGAGGCAGCTTCACTTTGCTATTTCACACTTTTACCTTCAGGATCTTAGTCTTTCAAAAATTCTCTGATGGAGACTAGAAGTGTAGTGGATTGGTGATCCAGTGTTCTGAAAGTGTTGCGCCCACCTGCAGAGCTCATATTCCTGCTCTTGAAATGGCAGATTGATCTGGAAAATCAACGATCTATTGTGCTAACCTTTTTAGGTTTGGTAGAAATGTGTTCACTTTTGTCCCCAAAACTTCAGTTTTTCAAGTTCTCAGCCCTCTCTTCCTGTTTAATGAGTTCATGACAGCCATCAAGAGATCTTTTTAATGATGAATCAAACTTGGGCTGAGTGAGGACATTTGAGGTTTCTGGTTGCCAAAAAGAGAGAAACATCCACTTTATGTCTTTCTTAAAAATGTCTCTGAAAATCAGTGCAAAGAGGCTGAATATTCTGTGATAACATTTATTAGGTGTATGTGTAAATTGAACTTGCAGATGTTTTAGGGAGAATGAGTGATTCCAGATCATTCTGCAACTTTGATCTGGCATTGCTACTCATTTCCATTGTAAGATTTGATTTTGTTCAGAGAGTTTGCAAGGACTGTGGAACTGTTTTTTTCAGGGAAGTCAGGTGACTTAATGTTTTCATCCAAATGAAATCTCACAAATTGGGTGGGCTTGAGGTTGGTTATAATAACCTATTCTCTTTGTTGACTTTGAAGAATGAGGAAAGTAGACAAAATGGAAAGAGAGTAGTGCTTCACAGTTTTAGAGGAGAGATAAGTAACAGCTTTTTCTTTCAGAAAAAATTAGGTGATGTGCACATTGTGTCTATGCCTAAAGTAAGAAATAAGAGACTGTCTACTGGACTTATCCTCTTCTAGAAAGAGTCCATTTCTTCTAAGAATTAGTATATAGAGTTTTATGACCTGTATTGTGCAGATGAAAGCGGATTATTGTGTTTTAAACTTTACAGCCTTTAATTCTGTGAATTGATAAGTAACTATACTGCTTGTTGGGGTTTGACCCTGACTAAATGCCAGGCACCTCAACTCTCTCCTGCTACAGACATGCAGGAGAGGGGAAAGGGAAAAAAAACTGTAAAAAACACACCCCAATCTCATGAGTTGAATGAGATAGGACACTGGAAGGAGGACGCACGGAAGAAAGGGCAGACAGGCTCAAAACTTAAAGTTGCAAAGTGATTTAATTACCTAACAGAGTTGGAGGATAAATGCAAGGCGAAAATACACTTTTTGTACACTATTTTGTTCACTCACCCCCTCCCTCTTAGGAACCCATTTTTATTCACCCCCTTTCCTCTTTTTAACCAACAAGCCCGGGTAGGGAGGCAGGGTGTGGGGTATTTTCTCAGTCCACAGAGCAGGTCCATAAATCTATTCATCACCACAATTCTTCTACTACAAATACTCTATCTGTACTTATCTCTCTCTCTCTCCAGACAGTTTTCCTGCTCTCACCCCCTCCCTCTTAAGAAGCATTCTCTCCACTCACCTCCCTTCCTTCTTTCCAAACCAACAACATGGGCAGGGGGCAAGGTAAGGGGTTTGTTCTCTGGTCAGTCTAATCAGGGAGAGGGGTCCTCTACTTAGCCATGGGGTCCCTCCCACAAGGGACAGTCCTCCAGGAACTTCTTTGGCGTGGGTCCAATCTCATGAGCAACATCCCGCCCAAATTCTGCTGCTTTGTGAGTCTTTTCGTCCACAAGGTNCCCATGGCCTTCACCGTGGCTAGCAGAGGGTTTTCAGCTCCGGCACCTGGAGCACCTCCTCCCCCACCTTCTCCACTGACCTTGGCGTCTCCATGCTGTTCTCCCTCACATATTTTTACCTCCACCTCCTCCTCCTCCAACTACAAAGAAGTGAACGAAGTGCGTGCCTGCCTTGTTTTGAATTTTTCTTAAATATGTTTTCACAGAGGTGTAACCAGCACCTCCAATTGGCCCAAACTTGGCCGGTAGCATGTCCATCACCTTCAGAGCCATCAGAGATTGGCTCTGCTGGACTTGATGTAAAAACTTCCAGAACTTACACTCAGGACACACAGGAGCCATCTTTGTGCCACTCCCCACCCCTCAGACACCTCCCCAGGCCTACCACAAAAGCTTCTGAGGGTTCTAAATTTCTCCTAGATGTTAAAAAATACTTTACTGATGTTTTGGGCCAATCAAAACCACCACACTGCTAATCATCACATGCCTTATTTTTAAATTGAAACTCAAATATTATAGTCAAAACATTGTTAGTAGTTTAAACATGAAATATGAAAGAAATTCACCTCAGATGGATATCATACATAAGGACAAAGCAGGATCTACAAGGAAGTAGTAGTCAGAGCCTGCAATTACTACTACAAAACTCAAGGTGCATGAACATTCCTTTTTCTCTGGTTGTAAACTGAATGACCCTGAGTAGGTTCACTCCCTTGAGAAAAGACTGATCAGTGAGACTAGATGTCGCTGTTGAGCCGCTAGCATAAAAGATCTGTATTTTATTATTTAATTCCAAGTTATATAGACTTTTCAAAGGTCACTCAGATTGGTCAGTCCGAAACCTCCCCCTAGGACAATTGGCCAGGCCCGAGCTGCACACATCTCGAGAAACTGTTTTAATAACATCCAAACTTTATCTTTGTTTATAAAAACACAAGAAAAGAGAGAAAAATTCTCACGGGAAAGGTCTGTGCTGGCCACAACTAGAGGCTACACAAAGTCTGAAATGACAAATATATCAGTTCCTCTCTTTCAGCATCACTTCTCTTTTTGGCACTTGCCACACTATTGTTTCATGGCTCTCATTCCAGTAAGCAGTAGTCACTTACTCACGTGGCCTGCTTTAAACATAAATTTCTTTCTGCAGCCATAGGCATCAGCTCTGGAAAAAACCACAATTAATAATGAAGGCTTCTGTTGTGGCAAAAATCTCCTTGCAGTAACAAAGCTCACTACAGTGCCTCCATGACCCAAGAGAAGAGAGACCGATGGCAAACTTTTTCACTGACAATATTTTCTTATAGCTGATATCTTCTGTATCCAGTCAGTTTCATTTGCTTTATTGCAGCCCTTCCCAGAAGTACTTCAGGATGAAGTATATTGGATATGGACCCTATTTTTACTTTATGTTTTGCATATATTTTATTCAAACTGATCGTAGTGCTTATAATTATTTGAAAATGCCTCAGAAAAAATATTCAAAAATTCTTAACAAACATATGACAGCGGTATCTTACAACACTAAGAACACAAAGTGTCAGCATTCCAAATTTGGCCTGTCAAACATGTGTCATCGTGTATTACTTCTCTTTCTCATCTTTTGGGGAATTTATCCCCAGACTGTCTGGGGGAAAAAATGCTCCCAGTAACACAGAATCCATTCCACTTTCGACTCTCTCTATGCCCCGAAGGCCATCTGATATTATTGAAAGCTAATATTTATTCCAAACTGGCACTGCTGGTGGCATTAAGAAAACTCTCATGATTACTTCCTCTCTTGAAGGACTTAAAACACTGACTACAGTGTTCTACAGTCTGTTCAGCTTTTAGAGAAATAGAATTGACTTACCAATTCCAAAAAACAAACTTTTCTGTTTTCATTGTTTTGAAGTGAGCTGCTTGTATTTGTTCAATGAGGAGACATTTCTGCCACAAAATTTCCATGAGGGGAAACATTAATGTTTTTTAAAGAAAACAGATTCCTGATAAGGAAGTGCATCTGAAGCATAACTATTTTGTACCTTTCCAGTCTTTTCAAATCATTTTGTGTTTCTTTACTTCCACGTTGACTCAAAGAACAATCATTTATTTAATGATCATCTGTTTTGTGGACAAAATGTCTCTATTTCTGTATTTTCTATAAACAAATTTTCATTTGAAGATTTGGTTTTATCTCATGGTAGTCATAAAATTTTGGGAGAAAAGGAAGTGCTGATAACTAAATCTTACTTGAGAGAAATACAGAGAGATGCATGTAATGATAGGACTGTAGTAAAAAAAGGGCAATAAGAAAAGTGGTGTAAAATGCTCAGAAAACTTCTATTGGCTATTTCTCATGCAGAAGGCGTAATACCAGCAGAGTTCATGTACTTCTTTTCCAAACGCTAACTTGTTCTGCTATCTGGAAAAAGCCATATGGCTTGTGCTGTGCTCCCACAGGTACCTTTGCAGAGGAAGGCAGCACTGTGCTTACTGTTACAGCCAGCCATGCTACTTACAGCATGGATATGGGGCTGTGCCAGACACTGTCAAGCCTGCAACAGATTAGAGAGAACACAAGGTGAAACAGTATGTTGGAAAAGTAAATGAAAATGTATCATATCCACACCACATGAAGAATCCAACTGTCCTGCGGAGCACACCCGTATGCTCCTCGTCAGTGGCAGGGTTTCTTTCACTCCTCAGTGGACTGTTCATAAGAAAGAGTTCTCTCAGCCCTTGGAAAGCTTCCTGACAATGTGACAAACTAATGCCAAAGTCTTGTTTTCCTTTAACGGAGATAGAAAAAAAATACATACTTAAAAAACTTAAAATTGCTCTCTATTTCAGCAGTTCAGTTAAAAACCAAAGCCAGATCAGTGAAGATTTCTTCTTAACTATCCAAAAGTATAGCTTTTTATTTATCATTCTGTTAGTAAATCCTTGTTTAATATGAAATCTTTGTGGGTTTCTCTGTCCAAAACCAGTTAGCACATTTGGTTGTACTTTGAACTGTGTTTTTCTTCATCTAACAGCATGATTACTTCCAAGATAAATGTAGTTCATCTGAAATTTTCAGAAATTGAGTACACTTTTTCATCAGTTCAAAATGCTTATCACAAAAAAGCTCACAAAGCAGACTGATACATTTCTGACCAAAAAAAGGAAAATAATAAGAAGATATAACTTTCACTTCAAATTTAGATGAACAGTGTTTGTCATTCCAAATCTGATCAGTTGAAATGTATTTAAGGTAACTAAATCAGCAGAACATGGAGTAAACTTTTCTTTTACAGCTCTTGCTGCTGTCAGTCTTCCTGAAATTGGCCATGCAAGCTGCAAAAGAAGGCAGGAATATTTGTACTGTTATCCCAATGAACCCCTAAACAGGTTCCCAAGCAGCACCTTCAGCACAGCAGTGGCTCTCTGTGCTGCTCTTCTATCTGACCACTGCAGCTGTGGCAGTCTCAAACCTCAGCAACAGTCTGGGCTGTGCTCTGCTGCTGAGGAAAGATCTCAACTTCCCACAACCTGCTCAGGTTGAAATCAGCCCTGACTTGAGCAGGAGTTTGCATTCGGTGATCTCCAGAGTTTTCTTCCAACCTAAATTATTCTATGTGTCCATGAGAAGTATAAAAATAAGAAAATATGTAAATGTCATTGTTTTGCAGTGTTACTTGCCTGGGGTTTTAATTGGAATAAAGGATCATCTGTAGAACAGTTGAATTCTGGTCAGTACAGAAGAGAGTAAAAATCCATCAGCTTTAAGTGCTGGCAATGACTCCACTCCAGTATAATAGGAAATGTGAAAACTGGATGTGAAAAAGTGGAACTGGAATCCTGCAAGGGGCAGATCTCCTGCCAGTTCTGAGATACAATCTTTGGGGAAATTAAAGAGATGACTCAGTGTAAGGCACAGTGTGCCTGTACAACCAGTAAATCAAAAGAGACAGTGTCACAATCCATTCTTTTTTCTCTTATCTAGCAGAGGATTTTGTTTTCATTTGCAGTACAGAACAAGAAATGGGATTTCAGTTCACAAATGTGACAGACTACTGACTGAACAGGCTTCAAACAAAGACAAGAAAATGTTCTTTAAACATTGCAGGAGGTAACTCACAGACATGGTGATACATATTTTTAGGGTTTTTGTAGATCATCTGCATTGTCATATTAATGTTAAAATTTCTCAGAAGGTTGACGCTGTTATCATAAATATAATTATATACATAGTGAAGTTTTCTGGTCCATAAATTTTGAACTGAGGACATAAATGTTATAAATGTCCCAGACAGTGACCAGATGTCGATGATACAAAGTTAATCTATATGTAAGAATGCAGTACTTCTATCTAGATTAAGAGAAATTGAAAAAAATATGAAAATGGAATTTTATGGACCTGTTGGTTTTGGTTTGGTAAATAATTGATATTAGCAAATGAAAATAATTACTTTTTAAAAAATCTCCAAAATTATTTATTTTAACGGTGTGTATTTGAGAGATAAATATGATTAATGTAGATGTTGGGATCTCTGAAAATCCTACCAGAAGTTTTGCTTTATGATTTGTATTTGAAATGTTGCTTTAGTAATATTTAAATTAATATGACATGGGAGTACTTACTACTTTATCAGTTGTGGACCCTTTTTGGAACTATAAAGTCAGTATGAACAGAATACATTTTGGAGAGCTGATTTTGGCTGGCTGCCAGCCCCCTCCACTCTCAGGAGAACAGAAAAAAAATAAGATGGACAAGATTATGGGTCGAAGTAAAGACAGTTTAATAAGAAAAGTAAAAGCCACATGCTAAAGGGAAGGGAAAAAACTGAAATTTATTCACCATTTCATGCCAGCTGACAGATGTCCAGTGAATTTCTGGGAAACAAGGAATTGGTACACATGGCAATTCCTGCAGAAGGCAAACACCATAACCCCAAATATCCCTCCCTTTGCCTTCCCACGCTCCCTTTTGTGGCTGAGGATGATGCATGCAGTGTGGAGTATCTTTTGGCTCAGTTCAGATCAAGTGTCCCAGCTATCTCCCCTCCAAACCTCTTGGCTGTCTACAGCCTACTGACCATCTGAATGGTAGTTGGAGAGACAGCCCTGATGCTGTGCAGGTGCTGCTCAGCAATAGCCAAAACATAAGTGTGCGACCAACACCCCTGCAGCTGCAAATGCAAAGCACAGCACTGTATGGGCTGCTAAAATGAAAGTTAAGTCCATCCCAACCAGACCCAATGCGTGTAACAAAAGGAGACGTCCAGTATTATGTTTGATTTAAAGCTGTATTTAAATATGTATATACCTTTTTATTTGTGAAACCATGTGAAAAAGACATTTAAAAAAACCAAAAGTGGGCAATATCTGACATATAGCTGGAAAAATATTTATTTTGAAAAACTATAAAAATGTGAGGTAAAGTATATGTAAATGTTAATTACAAGTGAGATTTTAAAGTCCTTAAATATGATAATTTAATCATACTCTCCCTCTAGTGACTAGTTTCTATAGGTCTCACAGTATTTTACTGCCTTGTGTGTTCATAGTGGTGTGACCATTATTGCTTGAAAGTGAGCTGTTTACTATTTCTGTCTTCTCCTTTAAAAGACCAAATATTGTTGTACAAGGCTTAAAATACTTATTTTTACCTGAAGAATTGAATTTGGTCTTACCTGCTTCTAACCAGGGGCTTCTAACCATTCTCATGTCTGCAACTAGCTTCAGGGAAGAATGCAGGGAGAATCTTTGCACTGGTTGTTCCTGAGCAGAGAGGAGGCTTTAGAATTGCTCTGCCAAGCCATTCAGAAACCTTCTACTTCTTCCATTCATCAATAGAGAATATCAGCTTAGTTACAAAATCTCCCTCATAATCAATAGATAAACTCAGGAAGTACTGTAAAATATATTGGAGGTGTTCCTGAAGCTTGACCGTATCTAAGGCAAAGATCTCAAGGTATCCTTAGTAAGAACACTATTTGCTTTAGCTAGTAACATGTGGATGATAACTTCCAGTCAGTATAAAACCGTTTCTGGGTCCAATTATCATTGAAGAGTAGCATTTTTAAATGTTTTCCACAATGAGCATCAGACAAAGATAGAGTATTTATCTCCACAGTTTATTTAATTATGTTTTATATCTGTCCTGCTGTCATCTTTTCAACTTTAGATTTAACATAATATTTTAAAGAAATTGTAATTGCAGTTTACTCATTCTTATAAAGGTTTCTTACTGACAATGTTTTATCATGTGATCTTTTAAAAAATTTGGAAATTTCTTTTTTAGTCTTATGTGTAAGTTAAAAGGTATTTTTTTTCCGTTAGAATTCTGTTTTCCAGAGTACATATTTTAACTGAAGTCACTGGTTTTAGCTGCAGTTTGGGATGTGTGTATGCCTACTAGGAATATTACACCTTCACTCTAGTACTCTGAATTGAGCCAGTCCTAATACATAAAATTCCATGTTTTGTCATATCTCGTAGTTTAAGAATCCAATAAAGATGAGTTGGCATTTGACTAACTACATTTCCGTTTAACGGAACTGACATCCCCAGAGGATGATTCATCTGATTCAAAGGTGTTCTTGCATGTTAACAAGGTGAGCTAACATATAGGCAGCATCAGTGTGTTATAAGCACTGTTTAGGTTACAAATCTAAAAGACACGACCATACAAGATGCTGTAAAGAAAATTGGCTCCATCTCAGGCAGACCCAGTGCAGATGTTTAAGATAAATCAGATGAATTATTATGTCTGCACATTAAGCACATTATATGAAGTGCTTATTTTTCTCTATTAACTCTGGAGAGAAGTGGACTCTTCCAGGGAATCCTAGAATTACTAGCTGAAATTGAGACTTACTTTTTTAGAGTCTGTACTTGAGATGAAATGTATTATTTGTAACTAACTGACCTTAAAATGTAGCCAAAACCATCAAAGCTTAGTGTCTGGGTATCAAAAATAAATGCACATACATCTCTCTCTCTCCATTGTTTGATGATGTGCTAATCCTTAGGGAAAATTAGGAGAATATTCTTTTCAAGGATGTTCAGATCACAAATTGTGTATTTTCTTCATTTATGTGTCTTAGAGTTGTATTATCTTCATTTATGTGTCTTAGAGTTGTATTACAAGTGACAATGCCAGAGCAAGAACCTGAGCAGTGTGCAGTTCTGATATGTTTGTTTTTTGATAACTCATTTTCAATACATCAAAAGAATACTGTATTGTAAAATGGACAGTCTGCAATAGACATCTGTTGATTTGAGGGTAAAAATCTAAAAAAACCTTCTGTCATTTTTCCCTCTATATTTCAATGATAATTTTACTTAAAATGCAGAGCGTTGTAAGGACCAGAAAATACAGCAGTCAGTACAATACAGAGCAAAGTTACATCGAGTGTTGGACTGGTATCAGCCATTGGATGGTTAAGAAGTCAGAGCAAAGGTGCTTGCTTTGTCAGCCAAGGAGTGGAAGAACAGGCTGTCTTCTGTGCTGTGTTTTCCATGTGAAACTCTCTGCTGCGATTACGTGCCAGTGCTTGTCAAATGACTGGCCCTAGACATAGTTGTTCTTTATATACAGTTTTCAAGTAATACAGTAAAGAAACCATCTCCTCAATTTGTTAATCTGTACATTGCTTGAAGTCTAGTTCTTTTCCATCTGCTCTGCAATCTGCTGCTGATAGTATATTATGAGGGAAGCCAACCAAATCTTCACACCAGCTCCTGAGTTGTCAAGCCTCTTTTTCCTTCCATTTCTTCTCAAAGGTACCTGTGAGCATGGTAAATAATTTTTGCTTAACAAATCTAGTTTCTGTGTCTCAGTCTGATTTTATAAACTGCAGCAAGACTGGTATACACCAGTCATCTTCAACAGATTTGAAGCCAAACATGCATAACAGAATCATGGGATCATAGAAAGGTTTGGGTTCGAAGGACTCTTGTAGACCATCTAGTTCCAACCCCCCTGTCATGGGCAGAGATGCTACCCACTAGACCAGCTTGCTCAAAGCCCCATCCAACGTGAACGATATTGTCTGTTCTTTTCACCTGTAAGTAGTTTTAAATAATAACTTTTACTCCTATGACAGTTTCATAATTAATTTTGATTTATCCACAGAATATTGGCTATGTGTCTGCAGGCTGTAGAACGTGGATAATGTTTTAGAACAAACCATTTTCAGAGGCAGTGCTTCAGGAGGTTCTTATTTAGGGCTCATTTGTGGCTGCATCAAATTGTAGTATCCCTTTTAAGGCTTGCCAAGGGAAGTTTGAGATGGACATTAGGAAAAAATTCTTCACTGAAAGAGTAATGGGGCATTGGAATGGGCTGCCCAGGGAGGTGGTAGAGTCACTGTCTCTGGAGCTGTTTAAATAAAGACTGAATGTGTCACTTAGTGCTATGGTTTAATTTATAAGGTGGTGTTAGGTCATAGGTTGATCTCAAACATTTTTTCCAACCTAGTTAATTCTGTGATTCTCCATCTTAATAAACTCTTGGTTTATTTGGCCTGAATTATTGCTTTTGCCAGCATGGTTCTATGAAAAGCCTAGTAAAGTTGACATGTTAATGCTGGTTTTGATCTTTGTAAGACCCCTGTGCAGTTATTTGTGCCATTGCACACTGCTGGTGGAGGAGAGGCTGGCCATGACCTGTCAGTGCTCACTTGCAGCCCAGAAAGCCAATCCTGTCCTGGGTTGCATTCAAAGCAGTGTGGCCAGCAGGGAGAAGGAGGGGATTCTGCCCCTCTGCTCTGTTCTGGTGAGAGGCCACCTGCAGTGCTGCCTCCACCATAAGAAAGGCATGGACCTGTTGAAGTGAGTCCAGTGAGTCCACCGAGATGATTAGAAGGATAAAGTGCCTCTTCCTTGAGGAAGAGCTGAGAGAATTGGGATTGTTCAGCCTGGAAAAGAGAAGGCTTCAGGATGACCTCATTTCAGTACCTGAAGGAAGCCTACAAGAAAGATGTAGAGGGACTTTTTACAAGACTGTGTAGTGACAGGACAAGGGGGAATGGATTCAAACTAAAAGAGAGTAGGTTTACATTAGATATTAGGAGGAAGTTTGTTGTGAATGTGATGGAGAACAAACAGGTTGGCCAGAGAAGCTGCGGCTGCCCCATCTCTAGAAGTGTTCAAGGCCAGGCTGGATGGGGCTCTGAGCAGCCTGGTGTAGTGAAAGATATTCTTGCCCATGGTAGGTGGGTTGGAACTAGATGATCTTTGAGGTCCCCTCCAACCCAAACCATTCTATGATTCTCTGACTCTGATGTTCTGGGCTGGTATAAACTCTCAGCTCCTTGAACAAACTGCACTTTCAGTCTTCTCTTATTTGCACACACCTTAATACAGCAAAGGATCTGTGGTCAATTGTAAGCAGTAAAATGACATTATAGAAAACTTGGACCTATTCCCTTGTTTGAATCTCAGATTTTAACTGAGTGATTTTCAAGCAAAGAAGCATCTCTCTGTTTTTCCTCTTGCAAGATTTTTTCATTTTGTAAATATGTCTATATTTTCAGATTTATAATTCATCTACCACTACACCACC
>VZRM01004075.1:1175695-1247989 GCA_013397955.1 Grantiella picta | reverse complement strand
AAAAAAAAAAAAAAAAGTTACCAACCAGTGATGCTCAGTTACAGCATCAGTCCAGGAGTCTCAGGTGTTCTGCACTGCGCTATGGATCTGCCTCACTATAGCCAAGCTGGTTTTGCATCCCAGATTTTTGTGTCTTGGAGATTAGCCTGCTGAGCCTCTTGTGGCTGTTACCTCTTTGATGTCTTGTCAAGCAAAATCCCTGGTTCAGTGCCTCTTAATTCTCTCTGTTCTGGTGTCAGAGAAGTAGTTTCATCTGTATCTCTAAAGCATGCACTGGGGATGGTTAGGGACTGGATGCATAGGGACAGGATGAATAGCTGTTGTGCTCTCTATACTGTTTGCTGGGAGCTATGCATTATGCCATCCTCATTATGATGTGCCAGTTTATAAGACAGCAGGTCTTGCTGTCTCTGGGCACCTTCCAGTTCCCCATGGCTCTGACTTCAATTCCTAACATTAGAAGAATAGCTTTTCAGCTGAGTGAAATGCTACCAAGTGTCTCATTTGCCATTCTGTCATTTTAGAGTGACAAATACAGATCAGGAGCTGTATCTGCAGTCTTATGTATGTTTTCAGTTATTCTGACACTCTCTGTCTCTTCTAAATTAAGAGTAATGGAAGCTTGTGGTGCCACATCTAAACACATACTTCTTTGCAGCCTGTGTGAACTCCTGTGCTGTCACTTGTTTGCCAATGTCAAAGCATTTCACTTCGTCAGATGCACCAAGGATGATGAGTTCCATACAGATAATCAGCTATTTAGGGGGAATGCCAGATAATAAAACCACCTCAGAAAAGTGCATATCAGACTGCAAAACATGTACAGACTTCTTGTTACTCAGCATAAACGATATCTGGGCCTCCTCTCCATTTTGAAGAGCATAAAGTTCCCACTCTGCATGGGTGCAGTTCATGTTGGCTCTGTGTGCTGTGTGCCAGCCCAGTGCCTTCTGTACTCCAGAGTGGATAAAGAACCAGCTGAAGCTTAGTTAAGATGCATCAAGGTTGCTAAAATTGCTTTAAAAGGCAACTAAAACCTCTCCAAAGTGTCTATGCTCTCATTGCTGTCCCTGGACACCCAGGGTTCAGTTCAGATGTGTCTGGGTTGTCAGCTGTGTCACAGGCCTCACAAGAGATCCAGTCCTCTTACAATTATCATCTGGAGACCAAGTTCTGTCACATCACTGGGAAATAGTCACATAGGTTTGACAATGCCTTTTGATATGTGAACATGGTTTTTTTTACATGCTTGCCATCAAGCAGTAATGTAAGGCAAGTAAATCCTTGACCCAGTCTGACTAAGCTCCATTGAGAGTTTGACTTCCTGGTTTACATTTATATTTAAATGCCTCTGTAAAAGCTGTAGCCCATTCTTAGATCCTGTGATAGTAAAGAAAACACTGTCTCAGGACAAGAGTCTCAGTCATGACTTTTTTCCCAGTGTTTAGAACACTGTCTGTAGCACCACAGTGACTTGTGCATCTTTATCCAATGTAAAATTTAAAACCTTCCATTTGCTTTCAGACTGTTTGTCATTTTAGCAGCTGGTAAAGTATCATCCTTCTTTGAAAAATACTCTGATATCTTCCTTTGAACAAAATCTCAAGACTAGTGTTGTTGTCTGCCTGTTGTCTGCCTGTTTATCCATTCTGAGCACACAGCTGTTAACTCCAGAAAGTGTTCAAATACATTGGGTTCATATGTCTTTTTACTGACTCATGGCTATTAACTTACCTTTTGCGTCAATATGGATGTAGACAATTACTTTTGATTTTTATGTTTTTTAATCTGTTTTAGAACTGTGTTTGTCAAGTCTCCTTTGTCTTTTGGTTCCTCTGTTTTGTCCTATTCTGTTAAAATGTTGGTCTACCTTCCTTAGACTTTGCTCTGCTAAGAGCAGTTTCCCTGGAGCTGCAGCTTCCAGTCTTACTGTGAAGGTTCCCAAATCCCAGTCACAATTTATTCCTTTATCTATTAATATGCACAAGTGTTGGCTCCTCAGCCTTTATTATTTACACATACAATCTCTTTCATAAGAGCTTTTTTACTCTGAGCTTTAACTGCTGTGTTTTTCACTCAGTGTTTCCATAAATTGTGCTGTTCCTGCAATATGCTAGTGCCTTACTGTAGAATACACATATGGCAAAGCAAACAGAAGCCTTTTGACAAGCTATAGGAAATCTGGGCTGACCATGACAGTTAACTGGAACCCAGCAGATCTTAGTCCTCCTGCAAGGTGCAGACATGGGTACTAGCCAGGAGGCAGACTGACAATTAAAGAAAACTACTCTAATCACTAGCTAAAGCTAGAAAAATGTGAGGATTTTCCACAATAAAATTAATTTTACTTTCAGTACTGTTATAATATATATCCTGATAACATCATCAGGAAAGCATGGCTTTTTTGAAAATGTCAAATGTTGTAATTTCTATTTAAAATAAAACCTGAAAATGAAAACTGGAGGGTTAGGTTTCTTTTTTTTTTAAATTCATTTTTAGCAGCCACAGATCCCTTTTTTAAAATAGGGAGTCAATTTCTCTTTGCATTTTGAAATAAAAATGTAACTGCAGAGAGCACAAAAGACACAGGGTGTAATGCTAACAGTTAATGAAATATTAAGGTATTTCATTGCTATTTCTAATAAAATGACAATGCTAAAAATATTCTTCCTGTTCATAAAAAGTTGTAGCTGTATTTTAATCAGTAAAAGCACTTAAAATATGCACAGGTTATGTTCCCAACAGTTTCTTTATAATAATATGCTATTTTAACACTAACTGAAGGCCTGTCAATTTGCATGTTTAATTCAAGCATTAATTACTTGTAGACTGAAATGCACAATTTATACTAGGCTTCTTGGATGCTTTCATATTTGAAATGACGAAAAGAGCTGTTGGGATGATGTGATGCTTTCAAGGCCTTTCTGCGTATTTAAGCATTGTATCCAGCTCATTCAACCTTATCATACTTCTGACATTCTGATACTTCTAACATTCATAAAAACAAGTGATTACACTAAGAATTTCAATCTCCATTAAAAAGAATGGCTTATTTCTGGTTTGATATCTCTTCTACTAGGTAATACCCATATTCAGGGATCAGTGACCTCTCAGCCTGTTTGGTTAGCCCTCCTTGTGTCTGGCAGCCTGCCAGGGGTGGCTGTGGCAGGTCTGCTCTATATGACAGGGCTATAGGAATCACCCAAGTGGCTCCATCTTCAGGGGGTGTGTTTCACGTGTTTGCTTACTGTACACCTATTATCATGTATAATGTATATGGGAGTGTGTAGTGCATATAAGAACTGGTGATAACTCTGGGATTTTGTATGTGTCTCCAACTGATGGAAAAGACTAAGATATGCTTTGCCTTGAGGGTCATTCCTTACAAATGACATTTATTGCTGTGCCTGCTTTGTGAATAAGACACCTTCTTAAGGAATGCAGACTTGATGATTTTGTGCCTTCACAGATGCTACAAGAATGGCATGCCCAAGATGCAGGGGAAAAAGGTATTATAAATATTTTCCAATTATAAAGCATCTGGGAGAAAATATCTGGGAGGGGTGTGCATGCCCGTTCTCAGTCCTCCTTGGTTTCTGCTGTTGCCTCTCTTGGGCACAGAGCATTGGAACAGGGAGATTTTAGGCTGATCCAGTGCAACTGTTCTTGGGTTCTTACGCCCTTATTTATAACATGGTGGTTTTAGGATATTGATGATCTTATTAACTACATGAAATGTAATTAAAAATAGTTCGGAATTTTAAATTTTTTTTTTTAATATTTCCAGCAGAAAATGAGAGCCAGCATTTATGTGCTGTTCAACAGAAAAAAATAAACAGATGGCATTTTTGTTAGTGACATACCAGCTGAAAGGTCATAATGTGTATAATGAAAAGGGTTGTTAGGGTAGGATATTTTTCTTGTGTCATGAAACTATTTAATGACAATAATATTTCTACTCTGCAACATAATGAATTGTGTCTAAGAAATTATACCATGCTATGCATATATTTGTGCTATCAACACCTTCTATCCTGATCAGATATTTAGATTTTAATAGAACTGGCCCAGAAGGTGGGATCAGTTTGCATTGATCCAGTTGCAGAAATATGGTCTGTTAGCTCCTAGACTTTGCAATATTTGTTATGTAATAATAGTAAAATTTGAATAATGGATAGCAAAATGTTCAAGGACATTTTTGCATGTAACTATGTTACTTGTATGCACCCTTAATAGGCATAACATTACACAAGCAATGTTTACAAGTGTCTTGAAAACAAAGATATCACTTGTAAATTTAAAATACAATTGCCATTCATATTTATTATCATCATTATTAGCTCTTGAGATGAGCCGCCTCTTGTTGACCACTATAAAAGTCTTTTATAAAAGGATATGTGTATATTAAAAGGGATGTTTTTCCAGAAAGGTTTTAATCCAGAACAAGTAACATTTACCTTCTTCATTGTCCTTATAGCACCCTGGTGAACTTGAAGTTACAAGTCAAATTATGGTGTGAGGTTTTAAATCCTATCTGTTCCGTTATTTAAGCAGAATGGAAATGCTTCTTTTGGATTTAAGTAAAATAGCTCTGTGAAAATAAAGCGTATAAATCTAGAAACAGTGACATCTCACTGAAATTTTGCAAAACTTGTTTGCACTGATGTGTTAAAAAATTTGATTGTATAACTGATAGAGTGAAAAGTCAAGTGGCTCAATTATCTTTTTAAAGATACCTTAAAGATTGTCATTTTTCTTCATGAAGATTTTGTAAAGTCACCAATTCCAAGAATGTTACAATTCTGTTTGTATATAGGAAAAAGGTAAAGAATGTAAAACATTTTCTGCTTCCAGAAGCTTTACATAATCGTAAAGTCTTTGCCAACTGTTATTTTAGCACCTTAAAAAGAGACAGGGACTTCAAAATCAGATTCACATTGCATTTCTAATTGGAATCGACCCATATGGGTTCAGCTCTATGTCAAGACTCAGATCTAGCAGAAAAAGTTATTATGAAAGCAATGGGAAATCTTTCACAGCTAATCATAAATTTTGTCACTGATGCAAGTTCTTTGTAACTACATTCAGCAAATGTGTATATCTTACGTTTATGTTCTTTCCACAGTGCATACATTATAACAGACTTCATGGGCATCAGAAATGAAAATTTTATGAAGGTAGCTGCAGTTGGGACTTGGATGGGAGATTTTGTCACAGCGTGGATGGTAAGAAACATAATTACATTTTAAAAGGAAAGGAATTGTTTTGTTTTTGTTGCTTTCAAGTGAAAGAGGAGAGGAGAGAACTCAATTTCTCTAAGTCAAATATTTCAACCCAGAAAAGTAAAAAGTTAAGGAATGCATAATGGCAGGTTTTTAATTAGCCTCCAGTCCAGAGAAGTTTCAGTTAAACTGTATCAGAGTGATTTTTTTTTTCTGAGAGTGGGAATTTTGCCATTGACTTCTGCACGGTGGCCCTTCTTTGCCATGAAGTAGCATCACAAATTGCTATCTGGTGAAACAGTGAGTAACAGCTAATAAATAACAGCTAATAAATGTCTCATGATAAGAATTAAAAAGAGATGAAAAATTGAAGTGAACAATATGATTAAGAGCAATAGAGATAAGAGAAAGAAAGAAAGCCAGTTACATGCCAGCATTTGAAGGTAGTCTGATGTGAAACAATCTGATTAAGTTTGTATCTAATTTAGGACTTAGAAAATATTCACTTGGATTATACTTGTTGCAAAGGCTTTATTCTGATATGTGTGAAAGTCAAAGATCAGCTAAGTGAAAGAGAACCAGAAAATGACAGCTAATTTTTGGGAGCAAAATAAAGCATGTGCACATTTTAATTATTCAGAAAAATTATTTCTTAAACACAAAGTGATAAAAAGTGAATTTATTTATTTTTTAAGATTATGTTTTATGATAGGGAAGATATGTTTTATTGTAGGGAAGTTTTTTAGCAATTGCATTTTAACAAGGTCTTCTGCCCTTCATATTTGGGACATACTGTACAACAGACAGAAGGGAGAAAAAAGCATCAAGGATTTTTTTCAGCATGTTGTTCAGTATGTGTCAGTGGTTTGTCCAAGACAAACTGTACTCTGTGAAATGGTGGCCATGAAAAGCAAGTACAGAGAAAATAATTTGTACATACTTTGCGATAACAACATCGCAGAATTGGTGCCTTGACCAATGTTGACAATTAATGTGGACTTCTTCTGAACTGGTAATAAAACTCATGGGTACTTCTGAATACCTTTAGCTTGCCTTTCTTTTAAAGGACTTCCCCATCTTTATTCCACTATGGAAGAAGAGATGATGCATAAGCTCAACTGAATTGAGAGAGATCATGTACATCATACATATGTGACTTAGAGTTCCAGTGATGGATTAAGTGCAAGTTGTCCTACATTAAGTAATGTGGGGTTTTTTCAGTCCCTCTTTCCTCATTTCTATGCAAAAACCCCTGTTATGTGCAATATTGTCTAAAGCATGGAAATAGTTAGTTCAAGAGGCATCTGAATCCTGGTATCCTGAATTTTCTGTGTACTCAAAACCCTCTCAGGTCCCTTCAGCAGTGGAGGCACAATTGGATTCTGCCACAGCAGATTCCAGTGGTGAATGGGGTTATCACTGAAGAATGGGAGAGAGACTGGGGAAAACTACAGAGGTGGTTTGGTTAGAGGAGATTGCTTAAATTAGTCTGGTTCTGTTAGCTTTCAGGAAGAGCAGAGAACATGGGATTGGAGAGTCAGTATGTTTCAGGACATGCTTTGATTGCATGAGGAGTATTAAGAGGTGTCATGATTCATGTTTAGATCTTCAGAGCAAAAAAGAATAGTAATATTGCTTCTGCAATGCAAATCTCTAGGCAAAATATATGAACCAGGCAATGGAAATGACAGTGTTCAAGGGCAGCTAAGCCTGGGAGTATAAGAAAAACCTGCAATGTCAGATACAGAGGTATAGGTAAGAGAGGAGATTGGACATCTGTGCTGGTGCATGGGCATGTACAGTGGTGCAAGTCATCTCCCACAGTGTCTAACTTAAGCAATCTATCTTATGCTGTAGGAAGAGATATTGTTGTGTTATTTATATTTGCATTTGCTTGACTTTCTGCATGTGAAACCCAGCATGGAATTGATGTCAAAGTGATGTGAGTCTTCTGTGGTATTATTATATTTTGTGAAGTTTCCCCATACTGTTTTAAAAGAGGAAAGAAAAAACAAGCCTGTAAAGGAACATTTGCACATTCTCCCATTCTTAGCAGTGCTTATATTTTCTAATGTTTAAGAAGTTTTTTTAAAAAGCCACCCATTCATAGACTCCAAAGCAGAAGATAAAAACAAAGATGTAGCCTTCACTTGACTCTGTTTGAACCATAATGGAATTAGGAACTTATTCCCTATTTAATTGGAAACTTTGGAAATAAGCAAAAATAAAGCAGAACAGATGGGATTCCATTTTAAAAATGAGTAATCAACAAACAGTACGATTACCCTGGGACAGTGAGGAGTAAATCAGTTATTAAATCAGGCATGTGGCTGAAATGGCAAAATATATTTTGGATTGCTGTTTGTTTTGGATTTAAATGGCAGAAGTAAGACTTCCTCCCCTACACTTCCTAGTTGACTGACTAGTTTGCTGACAGGATTTGACTCAGTTTCTAATAAAATCAGCAATATTCTTTCCATTGTGTGTAAGGAGAATGGGGCCATGCTATGGGTGCACAGAAGCTTCTCCCTTTTACATCTGGACAGGAGTGTCTGCTACTAATAAACATCTTCACTGAAATCTGTAGTAAGTGTTAGAAGTTGTAAGGTCTGTGAAGAAGGGAAAGGGTTTTGGTACAGTGACTGTCTCTCTGCATTTTTCCCTCTTTGAAGCCAGTATAGTATATCTTGCACCTGCTTTGACATGTCCTCCCATAAAAACTATATTGTCCTCATGGAGAATGCTTTTGAGGAAAACACCATAGAGTTTGCCACAGCAGGAAAAAAAAGCTGGATTCCACCCAGACAACCCTGTAAACTAGCAATTATGGCTGCCTTCTGGGAGGTGCAAGCAGGCTGAGGAAGGAGCTGATTCCAGGGCAGAATCTCCGATCATTAGATTTGAGTGTCTTCTCTATAAGGATGAGCAACCTACTGCAGCTGTGTTTCTGTGAAGGACTCGGTCCTGAGCATGTGTGGTAAGACATGTTCAGAGGATACCTACAGGACTGGGTGACGCTGAAGAGTGACACAGAGAGCAGAGTAAACCAGAGCCTTCTCTGTTCTTTACAGCCTCCTGGTGAGGTGGAACAGCCTGCTTGCCTCATTCTTTCCAGTCACTGTTGGATTTTAGACTGTCAAAACTATTGTTCTCCACTTTTGGTGATGGCATTTTGAACTCTGCAAAGGTTGGCCCTGAGCTGTGAATTTTTCTCATACCACATGGAGCTTTGCTTACCAACTGCCATTGCCATTTGTGTTAAAGACATACTGCTCCCTTCAAACCCTACATACACGTGTAAGAGTCTAAACAGTAGAAAGTTTAGAAGTTTGTTGTATCTTTCTTAGACCTTGCTTGCTAGGATTATCAGAAGCTGAAGCAGTCATCTTCAGCCAGTGTCTGGTACTGATCTCTGTGAATATACCAGGCTGATGCACCTGACAAGAGATCCTATTCCCATTTGCCTTCTTTCTGAATGGTAATTTAGTTGAGATTTACTTTTCTCATGTTAGTTGCTAGAGAGAACTGAGAACGTTTGAGAGATCATTGAGCAGCAGAGACTCTGGCCTGCTCCTATTATCAGAAACAATGATACACTCAAGGGATAGTTTAATATATTACTCATCTGACTAGTATTTACCACATATGTACCAGCATATCCTTTTTAACAAGAGAAGCCAGGAATGTTTTTATCACTGTGCTTTAGCAAAGTACTTGACATAACGAGTGTGAACTGAATTATTGTAGCAATTCCTTCTGTTCTTTTCGACATCTTTGCTTAACTTCAGTTTGATTTCTCCCTTTGTTCCATGGACATAGACATATCCGTTTGGATGGATGGATACTGGATGGATAGGCAGGTAGAGACCTTCTACCTAAGACTTCCTGTCAGGACATAGTGCTGGGATTTCAAGAGGTTATTTCTGGGTGGAGAATCTACACCTCCCTTTCGTCATTAGTGGAACTGGATAATAACTCCCATATATACAAGTTGTCTGGGCTTCTGTGAAGTCTTTTAGGGAAAAGAGTCACTTCATTAGGTGGCATCCTGAAACAGAACTTTTGGTGGAATTCTGGTCCCCTTGATAAAGCTTATCTGATCTTATGCAAGAAGAATTTTCTGTTCTCTGAGGTTTTCAGCATTATCTGTAAAAACTTCAGGTTTGAGCCTTCTTGAGAATTCCAGGGTAAAGACCTCACACCATTTTGTATTCTGGCTTTGCTAATTGTGAAAAAAATAGATTTTGCCCATGTTTTTTTTAATTCACATTTCTCTGTTAAACATTTTTGTCTTCATCCTCTGGTGAGGAATCTTTCTGTGTTTTCCCATTTTATGTGATTAGCATGTCTTACCTGGGCAGTCACAGTGTAGCCAGTAGAGGCTGGTTCATAAAGAACACTCTAGAGTGCTGAAACCTTCCATGGGAATCTTAATGCTACTAACATCAATAGCTTACAGGTTTAAGTTAATGGTTACTGCCATGCAAGCACACAGTAAATCAGTAGAGTCCTAAACCAGAGGGTTTTTCTGTCACATGAACCATATTAGAACTCAGGCTACATCTGGAAAAAAAGCAGTTCCTCCACTGGGTCAGACCAAAAATCCATCCAAATTAGCATCCTACCTTCAACTGCGACTTAAAGCAGAAGCCAGAAGAGTAAGAACAAGCCAGTGGTATGTGGTAGGGTCCTCTAATGCTTTCTTGAAATGCATACAATTTTGTGTATATAATGACTCTTGATCCTAGAATTGTTTTGCCCTCTGTGCACTACTTGGCATTCAACTACAGAGAATTTCATCTGCCATTTTATTGACTTTCTTCCATAAGCACCTTACCTAATTCTTCACATTTAGCAAGCCATCCTCCTTTTCACTGTGCATAAGTTAATATCATTATATAGCTTTCTCACATCACTGCTCACCCATTTTACCAGGTTGCTTAGGAATATGATGAATAACTGCATCTCAGGCATAAATCCCTGTGGAACTCCACTAATGACCTCCCTCCATTGCTAGAGCTGTCTGGCTAACCTACTTACCTTCTGTTCCCTGTCTTTTAATCAGTTATTTATCAACATAAAGACCTTCCCTAAAGCTCTGAATGTTGAGTTTCCATAGAAGCCTGTGACGAGGAATTTTTCAAAAGCCTATTAGAAAATTCAGCTTTGCCTATTTCAACCTCTATTCAACATCTCCTTTATCCGTGTGTTTTGTTGACCTCATTCAGTAATCCTGATCTGAAATATCTCCATTCCTGTTGTTTACAAAACCAGCCACTTAGCACTCCTTCTGCAGCCTCAGATATTTGCTCTGCTGTTAAAGAGGTATTCTAACAATGTTGTCTGGCCTCAAAGTGCTATTTGCAGGAAAGATAAAGTCACAGCTCAGGAGCTAGGAATGTGTGAAAAAGTATGGAGTCATCTTTATGTGGCTTATCAATGAAAGCCACACAGTGGCTTATTTCACTGTTATTAAATGGTGATCTTACTTCTTCTTCATGTTTGTCTTAACTCATCATTAATTTTCTCTGTCCTTTTTCCTCAACACCCCTTTATCTTACGGCCTGGATATTATTTTGCAGGTGAACAAAAATCAAGCTGGGAGTATTTTGTTTTGTGTGTTCTTGCATATAGCAGAAGGTTCAGCAGAGCCTGAGTATGGCTGCTGATGTTATCCCAAAGACAGAAATGTCACTGCTTGTTGTAAGACCTATATTCTGAGTATGGGCCTGGATTCCATGTTACAAAGAACAACTATAGATATATAACCCTTCTCTCCTGAAACCTTATGTAGTCTTTAAATCTCTTTGGCTGAACAGGGACAGTTCAGCCAAACTGGCTATTCAGCCAGACAGCCTGGACAGGGCTGAACTGAGCAGCCTTGACAAGTTTTCAGTATTTTCATAATTAGATGGACTTATTGAACCATAATTTTGAACACAAGGGCATGTGTCTGCAAGAGTAATTCTTTGATTCTGGGCCTTTCTTGATTGTCTTGCTGAGAAACACTTTTCATTCCCTGCTGTACAGAGAGTGGACACAGTCTAATTGCTGTAGTTTAGGAGAGAAATGCTCAACTGCCCAAATATATACTCACTTGGCTCTTCATTTTGACCTTGTAAATGCTGTTCTGGTGTTTCTTTATAAAATAGAAGCATAATGGTCGAATATGCGGTACAATGTAGGGTGATGTAATGAAGCCCATGCATTACATGTTAATAAAGCCATCACTTGCTGTTGTCATCGGGTAGATACCTGGTACCTGTAGAATATGCTTTGTGTGCTTCCTTCTTTATTAATTCTTGTAATAAGAATAGATGTTTACTTATTGCCATTAAAACATTTTTAAGGCTTGCAATCTGTTGGCAAGAGTTTTAAAAGTATTTGAAGATATTTGCTTTTGACTGTTTCCCCTGTGATCATGACAAACAACATTTATTTGTAGAACAGGAGAGCAAGCTATTCAATGATTTTGAAGTGCTTTTCTTGTGTCCATTAAGAGAGAATCTTATTCTTGTCCTCATTTGCTGAGATGTAACTATGTATGGCAACATCCTAGAGTAATGAAGGGTTCATTACCACTCTGCAGAAACTAGCTTAATTTACCTCTTTATTTTATTTAATCTCATAGTGTATATGTGTTGCTAGGACATGTTCACACAGAGTGAACAACATTGATGCTGCAAATATTATCTTGTTGCCAAAAATAGCAGGCACATTAAATTATTGCAGTGAAAATACATAGAAAATAAAATACCAATGTGACTAAAAAATGAATTTTTTTTTTAGTACAGGGAAGGACAGCAGTGTAAAATCTATGTTGAAATAAAACATAACATCATCACTAAAAATAATAAAGTTTCTGGGATTTTGTATTTAATTTTTAAACTAAAATAATAATCTCAAGTGTTCACTCTTAGATTTATGTGAGTCTTTCCTGGATGAAAGTAATTCTTCTATCCAGGAAATTCTGTTTAGCAAAGAATAGTGTATAGGTTTATTTGCAAGCGGTGAAGAATCCATTTTGATGAGTTTGGAGAGTCAGGAGTCTTCAATGACTGACACCTTTTTTAACTCATGCCTCTGTCAAGGATTGGGCATGACAATTCAGATTATGATCAGTGTCAATCTTCTTGATTGTGTCTATTCCACTGACATATCAAATGACAAAATAAAACTGTAATTGAATTTGCAGCAGCATCTGAAGTGCCGTACAGCTAACAACTCTTCTGTACTCAAGTAGTGGAACTGAAATTGAACTATGAAACATGAACTGGAAGGAGCAAAGTGGATGACAGCTGTTACTAAACTCACTTGCCAGGGTTGCACAGAAATGTGACTAACAACATTATTCATGGCAACATGTTTCTTTCTGTTCAGAGAAGCATGCACGAGGCCAGTTGCCCTTTTTGTTCATCTTTTGGTTTTCATTCCTCTTCCTAAGGGTCAGTCCAGTTGCAGAAAAATTCTGTAGCTAGTGGTTCTATCTGCAGATGACAACCACAAGTAAATTCATCAGCACAATGGCAGTTCAAATATATCCAGTCATATGAGCCCTGCTAATTTTGTTTTATTCCACTTTCTGGGCCATGAATGTGCTCATATCCTGCTCTGCTTCATGACTACCACTTAGTTATATAAGGTGGAGTGTGCCTGGTGTCATCTGAGTTCATCCAATCATTCCATCAAGTCAGATTGTGCTATTATTTATTCATTGATTGATGGTGTTGCCATCTGTTCATATGCTCTAGATTATAATTATATGCCTTTTCAAGCTTGATCTTTTTTTGTATTCCCCTGTTACTTTGTCACTTCAATTCTGACCAGGCATTGCCAGAGGTGTTACTTCATCCCTGTCTGTTTCCCAGCCAATGAGTTCCTTCAGCTCATTGTTACAGCAGATATCTTTGTTGATAACCATTTTCTGACCTCTAAAACATGCATTTAGTATATCTAAATAGCAGTAAAAGCCTCTGGATTTTTTTGAAGGCCACAGTCAGCTCTACCTCAGAGCTCAATGGAAAGCCCAAAATTGTTCCCTAAAATATCTCCTAGTGTTTCTCCAAAGCAGCCACTGACATCTTTCAATAACAAGCAAAAGTAGCAGGAGTTTTTTCAAATAGATGTGATATTTTCCCAACAATGTTTTTTTAAATTTCCATGCTTATGAACTCATACACGTGTTTTTGTCACCTTGTAGACACTTTTCCGTGTGGTCTGGATCCCTGTCTAAGCATACATGAAGGGTCATATCAGATATTAATAAGAAATATTCTGTTCTCCAAATATTTTAGATGAAAGGCATGGCTCCATCTTTTGCAAAAGACAAGCTTTAAAGAGGAAGATATGTCTTCCTGCAACTCAGTTCTTGTCCAATTGATTTGTATTGTAGCTTCAATCAGCCATACAGCTATAAATGAGACTGGGGGTCCTCTATTTTCTCTTCCTTGTTATCATACTCTCCTTTGCTCTTTTTCATGTAGAATGGTATTTTCTTCTTGATGATATTTATGCAGCAGGTCTAGATATATCCTGGTTATATGTATTTAGAAACTGAAGTCAGAGTAAATTAAAGTAACTAGGCAGCAATTCGGCATTCTGACATGATGTACTCCTTAGAAATGGTGTGAATGAGTGGGTGTCAGAAGTGCTGGAGAAGTGGGACTCTAGAAATAACATGTTCTTACTGAAGATCTTTGAGTACAGATGGCAAATGTGTAAACTGTTGGAGTCTCTAAGATGGACACTTCCTCTCTGGAACAGTCTGGTTCTGGATGAGATTGCAAGCACAAGCCTTCTTCACTGAGTGGAAGAAGAATTTTCTTGCTTAAACTGAAATAATTTTCTTGCTGAAACTGAAATTGAAACAGTCACCTCAATAAATCTGCCAAGATATGCATTGAAGAGCTCTCTGAGAAAATGGGAAGAGATGGTTTAAAAATTATTATGAAAGGAGTGATTTGAACTGACCATGCACATTCAGCTGAAGATCTTTACTGGATTTCACATACAGTGAAATAAGACCTTCTGTATCCACAGGGAGAGATTAGCAGCAGATGGCAGTGGTACACAGCAATGCATTTCTTCAATTCTGAATTCCTTCGGGGTCTGTGGAATGAGCTATTAGACACTGTGCAAAGGGAAAAAAGAAAAGAAGGATGTTTTATTATGAAAAAGTATATCACAGCACTCTTGCCTAAAAAAAATGCTGAGAGTGTTGTACGCAGTCCATTCTTCTCTACAAGGAAGAGCAGGGTTGAAACTAATAAATTAAGGAAGATGCTATTGCTGGGTTTAAATTGCATAATTTTGGTGGGTGGGTGTTCAGCTGAGAAACTTTATTTCTGATGCTGTTTTGTAGAGAAAATTTATTTAGAATATGTCCAGAAAGTAATTGTCTATACACTCAAGTTACCAGGATAGTACTCATTTTATGTTTAATTATGCCTAAAAATGAAAGAAGATTATTCTCACAACAGCTACAGTACCTTTAAAATTATATTGCATGTTGTCATAGGTCAACTCAAACCACAATGTATCAGCAGAGCAATTAAGCAAGTGCTTGTGTAAATACAATGCAGAGTTAATTTTCCTGTGCAGTACTGCATAGTATATGAATTAGTTGTAATATGGTGTGAGAAGTCTTCTCTTAACACTGCTCTGAACCCTGAATCAAATTGATTAAGGAATTCTGAATTGTATGTGCAATCACTAATTCTATCTTGCATGTATGGAGAAATCTTAAAAACTGTCAAACTTAAACGTATGAATGTCTAGCCAGAAGGTAATTTTTTTGATATCTATACTTGTGATTGTGCTAAAGAAAGAATGAAAATTCAGTATGTTCAAACACAGTTGCCACAGAAAAAAATCAAATAGGTTGGCTTCCATAAACTCTTTGCTGCCAAAACCCAAGTCCAATTTGGGTGCAATTCTGCTGGTTGTATCAGACTTAAAATATAAAAACAGAGATATTAAAAAGTTTCAATGGATTTGAATTAAAATTCATTATAAAACGTCATTGAATAGAAAACACTCAGTAAGATGAGTCTAATCTCTTTTTGGTCTCTTTTTATTGTTATTTTACATTACTTGAAGTGGGAACTTGAAGTACTTTTTTTAATGGATAGAGAGATTGTCGAGTTTCACTTAAACTTTTCTAAGTACTTTTAAAACCTCCATTAAAAAGCTATTTTTGTAATTTCTTACAGTACTACGCTTTTCCAAATCACAAAAGAAATCACTGCCTCCTACACTGGCAGTAATAAAAACGATTTTGCATTTTGCAGACACTAGGGATTGATCTTTATAGCAACTCATGGAGATAACGTATGCTAATATGCCCCTGTTTTACAATAGAGAGCTGAAACAAAGGAAGAGGGACGAGAAAAAAGGGAATCAGCAATGGAGCTGAGACAAGACCTTGCTCTCAGTTTTGTATTCATCCCATTCGTCTTCTCATCAAATCTTTAAGGGAAATTATTTTCTCTATCCCCATTGATGGCAACATTGTAAAAGGTATCTGCCTCTGCAAAGATACTGAATCTTCTACGGAAAATTGCAATGGCATGCATGTGCACCAGAGATATTTCCAAGTGGTGAATGCCCTGACTGTGCTTTCCTTTCCCCTGGCTTCAGCTGTGTATGAGCCACAGGATATACTTTTTTCTGTGGTAATTTGTTCTGGGCTCATTTCTGACCTGTCTTCTTTTCTGCTTTGCATTTCTTTTATGCTTGTGTAACTCTACCAAAGGGATGAAGTTCATACTCGTGTGGTTGTGGAGAATCAAGGCAGGTATTCCATTTCTCTTAACCCAAAGAGGTTCTTTGCTTTAATTTTTTGCTCATCATACGATGCCACAAAATTAGTTTTACCACCTAACACTCCAATTTTATGGTAAAGAAACAACCTAAGCAGAGTTATTCGACAGCATAATCTGTTTCATAGTGGACAGAGTCCTGACAGAAGCATTATCAGACTGAGGTCAAATCATGTAGGTATGATTACACTGGTGTGTCACTGGCAAAGGTCCAACACTAGTGCAAGGCACAGCTCAAGTTGCAACACTAAAATCTGTATTGACAGTAATGAGAACAAGCATGTCAGTGTATCCTCCAGAACTTTAAATTTTGCCTTGATGATAGCAAAATTTTTAAGAAGAAATGTTATTTAAGTTATCTAAATTTCAAGACTGATTTCAAAGAATGTCTCAGGCATTAATAGATAAAATCCTTTGTGCGTGCGTGTGTTCCTGAAAGGCAGACTTTTTTGTGTTCTGTCATTACTGATACAAAACAGCCTTAATCTTTATAAGGCAACTGAAGGCAAACATTTATGACTAAGCTGATCTGTGGCCACCGAAAGCTTTGGCTTGTTGATTTCCCCTGAATTTCCTGACCTATGGTGATTTCCATCTCTTATTGCCATGATGAAAGCCAGACTAGGCCTGTATCATCTACAAAGTTTGTTCATGCTTTGCTAAGCTACTGTTTTTATTGATTTAACCTATGTACATGGTTATTTTATGCTGAAGCACTAATGAGTTGAGGTAGCAGGAAAAGCCTGAATCAGCCCCATGATGCTCAAAGCCAGAAACTTGGGAATGGTTTCAGAACAGATGCCAACACTGGCTGACTATTCCTCTGCAAGGTCATATCTCTGGCTTCTTCTCTGGTCACCTTTACACTTTCTTTCTCCTTTGGAAAGGTATAGAGATTTGAGAGCTGCCGATATGGTATGGTGGGACCTCCAAGTCATTCTAACATTACATGCTGCTGCTCTGTTGGGTTATTGAAGACTTGTTTGGCATGCAGCGGAATGAACCCTTGTATTGCAAAAATTATATCTGAATTACTAACAAGTATTACAAAAACCCAGTTATTTGACGAGAAGGCATAACAGGGAAGGTACTGAGAAGTTATCTGTAATGTGGGATTTGTATTCAAAGCTCTGAAATGTAGCTATTGAATGATGCTGTCTGTACTCATTACCTCAGAAATCAGCTTTTACTTCTTAAGTTTCTTTTTTTTTTTTACTCATTGCTTGTCGCTCATTTCAAACTGTAGCTGCAAAAAAAAAAAGTCTTTTTCTATTCTTGTATCTGTGTGTCAGTATCCTGTGATATTCTGAGTGGCTCCCAAATATCTTTTATTTCTGGTTCTGCCTGTCTCTCTTCCTGCTGTCATCCTTTCTGTGCACCACACAATATTTAAACTCCTCATATTTCCTTCTGTCTTTGTCATTTGTTCATTCTGAATCTCTTGTCCAGTATTTTTAGACTGAGCAGCCTCTCAATACACATTGAACTTCAGTTCTTCCACCTGGAATTAAAATTCTGACCACCTAATTAATAATGACTTCATCTATTCATTTATTGTACTTCTATCTCCTGTGTTTCATTGTTTGACACCTCTGTGACGTAAAAAAGGTACTGACTGTCTTTCACTGGCTGTTTATGTGGGGTTTTTGCAAGCTGTATAATGCTAAGGCTCTGCTGCAATAATAAACGTTAGTGCTGATTGAAATTTTTAGCATTAGCACAATTGCTTCACTCTCCTCTTGTACCATGGGCAATGGAGTAAGTCCTGCACACCCCCCATGCTTGCTGTTTTCTTGTTGCAATGATGTAGTTTGTTTTGATGCTCAGAGGGGACAGTGTACAAGCTTACAACTCTCACTGGCCCCAAGGACTGTGCTTGCTGTGCAGCCCTGATGCATATTCTCTGATAGTTACATGCTCCTCTTCAGCCCAGGAAAGATCTCTCTGTCAAAGGTGTCAATATTATGTAGAAGGTTGAATTCCTTTTACTGCGGTTTTAATCAAAGTGACCCACCAGACTGTATAAAAGAAACTGAAATTAGGAGATTGACTGCAATACAGCAGGGGCATGACCACAGCAATCCACTAGCCATTATAATGGCTATGATTTCACAACACTATTAAAGGAAGTTGCAGAAAACACAGGAGGCTGAATTAACCTTAACTTTTATCTGTACGGAGTTGCATGAGATGCCTTGGTGAATGTGGTCCTTTCTCTGCAGTTAAACTACAGATTTATACCTGCTCCTGGTAATGAACCACAGATGCAGATGACATACATTCACTGCAACATGCAGGGCAGACTTGTCAGGAAAAACTCACACTGCCATTTGATATTGTGATTCATTAAATAAAATTAATTGCCAAAAGCATAATGCATTTCAGAATTAAGTGTAAAATTCAGCAAATGAACAGTTCAGTTTTGGAAGAGGAGCAGATTGAATCACTTGTATTTAAGTAAAAATAGATTCTAAAACTTAGTCGTGCAGCAGGAAAGATACACTCGCTTCTTTGAATCAACTTATGTACAATTCATTAACGAACATTACCAGCACGACAATGTCTAACTTACAGCAGCACTCAGTGTGCCATCCATGTTGCTATAGATTGTGAACCTCTCTGCAAAAAAGTGCCCTATCAGCATTAGTACTGATAAAATCAGAAGAAACCTTTTATTACTGATGACATTAGAGCCAAGGTATTTTTTACAGAAAAGTCCGATTCCACATGCACTTTTATAATACTTTAACTGCACACTTATCAAAACTAGCTTGACAATGTATGAATGATCATCCTACAACCAATACAGCGGTATTTGTGTAAAAATTAGTGTACAGATGAAGCCTACAAACCAGTGAATGAGGAAGAGATGAGCCCTTTAAAAGTTTTAAGAGAGCTCCCACTCCTTGTGCTGTAGCACTACAAGCTGCTGCTCCAGTTTCAGTTCACTTATAAACATTGAATCCAGCCCCCAGCATAATTTCATGAGGTCACTTGAGAAAAAAATTGAATTATTCATTGTGTTTTTAAAAGTTTTTGTGCTTCAAATGTTGAAGAGTTCACAGTCTATTCTATATAAAATACTGAATGACTTCAGAGAGCAGCGTTGATTTTGTTCTTGGGGCTCTGCTGCTGTCCATAACACATTCAGGCAGTGTTTTTGTAGTGTATGATGCCAGAAGTGTAATCCCTTGGGTGAGTTATATACATTTGTATTCATTCCAGGTCATCTTATTACCCTAAGGTTTTTAGTCAGTCCAGTTGCTTCCACCAGCTGACACATTTTTTAACTTTTGCAGCGCAAACTTTTTCAGTAACACCCATATCTCAGTTAAGGATAAAGTCCCAGGACTTAAGTGTGACATCGTGATAATATGAAAAGAGTGTTAAAAGTTCAGTCTCATTCCTTCTGATTCTAACAAGTGTTTATGACAGCCTGTGCTATTTTTCTTTCAGATGCTGAAAACTCATGTTAAAGTGGGTTAAATTTTTCTGAGACTGGATGTTCCTGTCCTTTTACAAAAATATTCAAGAGGAAATTTTTCTGTCCATCTGAAACACTGCACTGTTTAAAACACAGCACTTCTAAGTATGCTGCTTTGGATTTCCTATCACTGTTGAGTTCCCCAATGCAAAACCACTGTGTGGGAGAAGGAGAGAGAAATGTCTTTACTGGTAGGAAAGACCATTGTCTTTCTAGGGAAAGAAATTAAATTGTAATTGCCAATAATTCTAATTCAGCAAATAAGGAATTGGGAAGAATGACTTGAAACTCAGTTTTCAGTAATTTTCATTGGCCTCAATATATAGGATACGTTTGAGACAGAGTAGGTAGGCTGTTTTCTATGGTTTTTTTCCTAGTCTAGGAACCACACCATAAGAGCAATTATGAAAGTATATTACACCTCTCACTATGTATGTCTATTTTCTATTTATATCTGGCAGTGATTATACACCAAGGCTGGTATCCAATCCATTCACCCATTTTGCAGGGTTCAATTCAGTGAGGAAGAAACCTGGGGAAGGCAAGCTAAAGGTCTGAGAGTTTCAGCTGGCGAGATGTAGTAATTTCCCTCTCTTCTGAATGATAGCATTCTCACCAAGATTTAGCTTCTTTAAAGTTAGTTCTTCTGCGTTGCTGAGCTTCTTCCCTTGGCTGACAGCTTCGTTGTTCCAAGGGAACAGAGCTGTCAGAAAAGGTCATCACTGCAGAGGGGATGGCAGTCTCTCAAGTACCCAAGGCCAGTCCCACAGAGAGTTTTGAGGACCATGGCAATGACCTCCACCTGGGCTCTGAAATCGTGAGGGAGCTTGTGCAGAGACCAGTGTGCCAGACTGATGCATTCACAATGGCTTGTGTTGCTAAGCAGACTAGCAGCTGCCTTTGTAGCAGTGGGAGTTCTTTTCACGGTATGTATTTTTCAGCCTTGGATACAATGAGATGCAGTAATCAATCTGCAGGTCATACATGTGTGGACCCTTGCTGCCAAGTCTCTGTCTGATAGATTCTGAAGAGAAGTATGTTTTTCAGTACTTCATTCAACAATAAGTTGATGTTTGGTAAGGTGACATATTTGCTTCATTTCTTTGTGGTATTCGTTGTGAGTGAAGTGGAAGATGTAGTAGTTTGACAGGATTTAGGAGTAGCTCTTGCACCCTGTCCATCCCATATATCTTCAGAATACACAGTTTACATGGGTACAGATGGAGGTTTATGGGTTCCCCACTTTGCTCATAGGATGGCAGTTGTTGACTCGATGATTAAGAATTTCCTGTTAAGAACAGCAGTTGAAATTTATCTCTGTATCCATGTCTATGTAACTAAGGAACAGCAGCCTATCTGTAATCAGATTGTTTTCTGTGCTTCTCTAGTGTTTTCCTCAACTTTTGATTTGCTTGAAAATAACAACTAAAACATATTTCCATTAAAGTAATTGCTGCTTTAAGAAAAAAATTTTTCCTTTTTCTAAATGAAAAAAGAGGAGACTCAGAAGCATGTCTGACAGCTAGACTAACTACTCTATGCAAACAGTTCTCATGTCATACTCTTGAAATATTTTTACACAGAGCAGTTAACAAGACCTTGAAGGATTATTCAAAGTCATGTTTCTGTAGAGAATGTATTGCCACACACAGACACTGAATAAAAGGAGAGAAACACTCTGCTATCACTGCTGATGTCACTGTAGTATTTTGTGGATGCTCCTGCACTGGCTTCTGTTGGCAACAATAAGTAAATCACTTATTTTCAAGTATTTGTGCATTTTACTGACTTTTATACTTCATTCATCACAAATGTTAAAATCCAAGAGACAGAATTTTTTGTGAAGAATGCTGACTAGAAAGGATATGGAAATTCAAGGTAAGGACTCTGTCTCCTGTGCTATGTTCAGCAAGCCAACTTGCTAACTTAAGCACTTAACTGCAGCACCTGTGTGCAAAGTGTCAACACCTTTATGTTTTTCTCTGAATAGTGGAGAGAGACTTTCACTGGCCTCCTTTCAGAGGCCAGTTTTGTCTGTCCAAGAGCTGAGTGTCCTCGGATGGTGCTTGTCTAAGTTATAGAGTCATCAAATGCCGCAATTAAATTTCTAAATTATGTTACCAGAACTTTGTTTTAATATTACTAATGGTTACTGCCTGTGCTAGTAGCTAAAAGGTGTTACAAGCAATGCAGGTAGCATTTTCACGTTATTCTAGTAATATGTTGCAAGTATATTTTGAAAAACAGAAACATGGGAATAAGAAAACCTTGCCAGAACACAGTCATATGAGTTAAATTAGTTATCAAAATCACCTCATTGCATCTTGATATCCTGTTATAATTCTGCTGCATTCTCTTGCTTTGTCTAGAAAAGTAAAACTTTGAGAAAATTTACTGCATCTACTGAGGAATTCAGTAATAAGCCAGAAGAATAATAAAACTGTGTTGAAGTCAATAGCTTAAAGGAAACAGCTGTGCAAGAGCAATGACTTTAGAAGCAGGGTGTATCTTGACAGAAGCTCAGATCCCGTATATTTCAGCCTTGTTCATTTGTCAACATAAAGGCAAGATAAAGCTTTGTGGGATTAAGCAAACTCCATAGCTAAAATACAGTTTGACACTACTTGTAGACACATGACAGGTCTACAAAAATAATGTATTGGTAGTCTTTTCATCTAGAAAAGAATATGTTTTTAAGGAGGGTGAATACTTCCATTAAATTTAGATTCAAGCAGTGTAGTATTAGTACCTTCAAATAATTTTAACCAGATGTTACATTTTTCTTCTTTTCAAACTTTATAAATACAGATGGTAAGGAAATCATGTGTGAAATACTTCTAAATGGAACCCTTAATTAATATTTAGAAACTATTTTGCAGTTGGTATAATTTCTAAAACGGTTTATCTAATTTTTTAACTGTGTCTCGTGATTAGAATTTCATTTAGGCGATGCAGATTTTTGGTAATTTTAAGTTCTGCATTTCATGTGTACTTTTCAGCTACTTTATAGCATACCTGTTCCTAAATTGAGCATGTTGTCCCCAGTGAGGCCAGTTGTGCTATATGTTTTACATATTGTTCATGAGGCACGGTGACAGACACCCAGAGAATCAGATCTGTAATTTGGGCCAAACAAATCCTATGATGGTGTAATAAATTGCAACAGGAAAGTCTGACTGCCTTGTGAAGGACAAGAACGCAGGAAGAACAGTAAAGTCTAGGCTGAGCGATGTCCTCTTTTAAGTGGATAAAAGATAATAGTCCTTCTTGCCATACATTCACATTTCTGGACTTGCCCTAAGGTATGTAACGGAGAGAATGTAGCCCTTTCATTATTTTTCATAGTAAATTTCCACTGATTTTGGCAAGAAGCAGTTCCTGAGTCAGAACTGCTGTTAACCTTCAAACTGAGCAGAAGGTATTTTGGGATCCCATGTGAAACATAAAGTTCTCCATTTTTGTTTTTGTTTGGCAAAGGCATTTCTATTGCCATGTGTAGAGCAGCTGAGGCTTTTCTTCCACATCAAACATCAAAATGTTAACTTTGCAAAGGGCAGTTCCAAAGAGATATGTTATACTTTTCATTCATGTGCAACATCCTGGATTTTTCCAGGAACATTCTCACACTAGTTCACTCTCCAGTAGGTATCTGGATGGTAAACCATACTTCCATTATACACTGTATTTGCAGCAGCTTGTTATTAAAATCCCAACAAACAGAAGAGATGATGTTGTCCTTGGCAAGCCATAACTACACCTCACCAGTCCAGGTGTGTGAACCTCACTGCTCTTAGAGGAATGAAGTTTGCACTTTTACGACTAGAGCTGCAGGTGTAAAAAGGTCACACTTTTTATCTGGCAGATTGACAGCAAGTTGTTACGATGCTGATGCCTTGAAGAGGTGATCAAACAACGTTAGTGTTTAACAGTCTGAACACTGTGAGCTGAGTCTGAGCTTGAGGAGATGTAGGAGCAGAAAAGTACAAATGTACTTTGAAGCTTTTACTGTCCTCTCACGCTAGCCTTGGACTAGGGATCTGAGCCAAGAAATACTGTTGGCTTAAGAAAATTTTAAAATTAAAGTCACATTAGACTGCTTTTCACACAGAAGAGAAATATTATGTCTGCAAAGACAACTCCAAAAAAAAAAAATCATGACCAAAATATGCCCATAATTTGATATTTATTGTGATGGAAAAGCAATGAAATCTCAAAACTGGCAGAGCAATTTTCTCCAGCAAACTGGCAGAGCTGTCTGAGTGAATACCTTTGAGCTCAAACAGCTGGAATTAAATGGGTTTTGTTCATTTGCTTTCCTTAACATTTCTGTGTAGTTGATACTGCTTGTCTGGTTGGTTATTTTGTTTTGGTTTTGTGTCCTCCAGGAGCTATAAAGCAGCATGTTCTTATTGCTATGATGATGTGGGGGCCAAACAAAAATGTAGACTGAAGATGGTCATGACCATGCAGAACTCTCTTAAATGGTCTCTTCAGTGTTTTTGTACCACCCATCAGTTTCAGATATTATGATCACACACGTCAGCAGAATGGCTTATATGAACCTTGTCCGTCAGCTTCAGTGCAAAGTTAGAGGGCTTAAAATGGTGCCAAAAGCTTTGTTATTTTGATCTCAGAAAGCTAACTACAGATTTTAAAGTCCCTGATTTTATTCATAAATGGAAAAGGTCATGAAACAATGTAAGCCATAGGAATCTGCAGCTAGTCATGTTCCAACTGACAACTTGATCTATTCCTAATTATTGTGCCATAATATTTATTGTTTGGTTTCTAATTTATAGTGCAGTTAATCAGAAAGGAGCATAGTCAGAAACCACACGACTTATTTTCAAGATAGAATTTTGTTGCTATCACACTACTAAAAAGAAAGGAAAAAAAAGGTTGCAAGTTTCTTACCTAGAAAGCTTCTAAAAACTGCTGAAATAATTATGATTAATGGTGTTTCTCTAAAAGGTGACACATTTGTACAATGCTTATATGTACAGTGCTAATAAAAAATAGTGCAAGAATTAAAAAGCCAGAAACTTCTTGGATCAGAAAAATATAGATCCTGGAAGGTGAGAGAAGACACACTCAAACTAATCAAATAGTCAAACAACAGTGAGAAAAACAAGAATGACCAGAGGCAAAATGTGGTTTAGCTCTATTTCAGTATCTTCCTACAGCAGAATGAGTATTGTGAAATTATTTAGTAAGAGCAGACATATGTATGCTGTCTGTGCTGACTGGGCATTCTGCTGTAAAAATAGTATAGATGTGTACAAACCATATATTTTGAATGTCATATAAGAATTTTGGCAGAGAAATGCCCTTCATAAATAGCACCCTTCAGAAATATCCTGCTCTGTGGTCAAATGAGGACTTTTGTGATGCTGTAGCTTAAAAAACATATATAAGTATGCCTTGGTTTGCTTGTGTATGCCCTTTTACCTGATAATAATTTTTCCATTTGAAGTACTTGGTTCTTTGCTTCTGCAACATTTCTGCAGCAACATAGTGTCTTCAGGTCTTCATCCTTCTTTCTAGAAGTACTTTCTTACTGCCCATTTTTGTTTTCTAGCATTTTGAATTTATTTTGTAACTGATAATTACAGTGGAGTTGTGGCAGTGTAGGGACAATGTGATTGCCAGAAAGTTGGCTTACGTTGAGCTTTCTCATTGACTCCCAAAGGATGTTTTTAGATCCTTTTGTATAACCAGAAGAATCAATGGAGAAAAACCCATGGAGGACAAAATTAATCTTTGAGCTTTTACAAAAAAGTCTTAGGCCTTGAGATCCTTCATTTATTTTTTAGGTAATGTTCTTTTGTTGTAGGAATGGGAAGATATTCAGTGAGATGAATTTGAGGATGGCATGCTGTCAGGAGGCAGGTAAGAGAGTGATAGATAGTCCAGTGTGATAGATTTCCTTGCCTTGGAGACTGGGGCAAGAGCTTGAGCCTGGGAATGTTGACTGCATTTGACTCCGCAGTCTGTAAACTGCTGCTCATACAGAAGTCCTTGTGGCACTGGGAAAAACCTACAGACTGCTCCAATTAAGAGTATTTTATAATTAGTAACTTCAGGTAGTATCTAATTTCCACCTGTATCTCAAGAATGTGAAAACACTGGGGTCTTAGACATGAATTTTCTGCTCCTGGAAATTGTGTCTTTAGTCTGCCTTGTTTTGGTTCCTGTCCTGTGGGTTGGTATTTTGTCTTACTTGAACAGCTGTTTGGATTCCCTTTTGAACACTTCAGGAACTAATAGTCGGAGATGTCCTATGAAATATTCTAGTACCTAGTTTAATGCTGTAGTTTTCTATAATCTAGGGATAATCTACCTGTCACTGTCAATCCTCCTTTCTTTTGAAGGAATTGTAAACAAGTACTTTTAAGCTCTGAATTGGATCTCCATTCTTTTGCAACTATACATTAGTATGTCAATTTACTAAGCTTATTTCAATTCATACTCTCATTTTTGGTATTTTATCTTTTCCACACTTCTTGTTCTCTGTCTTCCATGTCACTCTCTTCCTAGAATCTGTTTCAGTGATCTTTGACTGTCTATTTTCTTGTTTCATTTTCCCATCAAAAAATGAAAAAAGTTTTCAAAGCTGATAAGGGTCTTTATTAAACTTTGGGTTTGTATAGGATTCAGGAAATCCTGTTGCAAACTAAAATGCCTGTATATACTCTATTTTTACATGGGAAATACTTCATACTAGACCTAAGGTCCTACCAATTTTAGCTAATCTAGAACTGCAATCATATTTCATTATTCATCTGTCATAAAATGTTTTTGCCAATATACAGAGAAATGCTGCAATTTTAATAAAAGCGTTTACAGATATTACTAGTTTCCAAGTATATATAGATAGTGTTTATATGCTTATATAAATAAACCTTAACAATTTTGTTCCAATTTTTCAGCCAACTGACAGGGACATTTTTATGAGATTCCTGCTTATGTGACAAGAGAAATCAGGGAGTGTGTATTTCAGCTTTATGCATTATACATACACCAAGCATCACCACTTATATTTGTCATTTATGCCTGAAATGTTACCACAATTATTCAGCTAGGAAGTAGTTAAACCACCAGTTTGTCTCCTAGGTTAATATGTACCTAGATTAAAATTCAAGTGCATCAGCAATAGCTTAGTTTCCAGCAGACTGTCTTTCAAACTGGAGTTAGAGTGGAGTTGTCAGGTACAATGTCACAGTGCTCTTATACAAATGGGCTACTCAGTCCTGGGGTGAGTAATTTTTAAATGTATTTTTCTGAGCAAGAACTTATGATTAACAGTGAGACTTCAGAGGCATCAAAACTGTAGTCTAAGGACTGGTTCAAAGGTGAGCTAATGTAGTCAAGACAGGGAGGATGAAACTTTAGTAAAGGAGAAAGTATTTGATACAGAGGTGGTATAACTTGAAATAAATCAACTGTAGATATATATTTACTTTGCCTATTGGAATAGTGGATACCCAGTAAAGATAGTATCTTTATGTTTTCCCAGAATAAGGGATTTTTTTGTCTCATACCCCTTGAGAATATGTAGTTACTCTTTGAGAATGCTAATAATCTAACTGAATCTTTGCCTTCTCTTTACAATTATAAGGCAAAGATATATTTTTTTAAGTTCTTCTGTTTATGCTTAGTCATTAGAGAGCTTTTGTTTCTCATTTATCAATAAAAACTACTTGAAGATATTAAGAAAATATGATGCGGGCTCTGGAGGGCAGATGTACAGTTTTCCAAAATACGGTGTTTCCCTCCTTGTGCTTAGAGAGAAAGGCAAAGAGCTGGAGCTCAGCCAAATGGTCTACTCAGAAAATCCCAAATGATAATGCTCCTGGGTTATATTAATATCATAAGGGAGACATATATAAACATAGAAAGGATGAAAGGAGTAAAGGTGATTTTAGGTTGTACATTGAAGCTAGTCCAAGCATGCAAATATGATCTGTATTTCATTTCCTGAGAACTCTGGGAGAAAAATCAGAACTGCTTTGTCCAAAAAATGCCCAAAATACCTGATCTGCCAGAATAAAAGGGGTGACTTAACCAAAAAGTCAGAAGATAAGGGATACATATTTTACTAAACCCAGTATTTTGGTTTTCAGAGGCAAAAAGGTCAAAGTTTAAAGCAAAATAAGGCAGTCTTGTTATATATTCTCCGTGGCGTTATACTAAATTTAAAACAGCTCAGCAGCTTCATTGGAAGCTGCTTACTGCCATTATTAATAGAGAATTTGAAGGTATTGGGGAACATTCATTATTGTTTTGTAAGAAAGAAACAATTTAAGATACTAATTATAAACCCTTCAAAAATTATGGCATGAGAAATAGCCCAAGTCTAAGTAAGATACTGAGGAGTCAACTGGTTTTCAACTAAATACCAGCCCAACAATTTTCAACAGAAGGTGCATGGTCTTAAGCAAAGCACTGATTAAAATACTTAATCAAGTAAGCTGAGATGACAAACAAGACCAGCTGTAGAGCAAAGATTGTACCATATCAGCTGTGCACACAGTATGGCTCAGCCTTGAGAAATGTCCACATGGGAAGCAGTAATTGACCAAAAATTGTTGTTCAAAAGAGAATCTGATAAAAAAATCGGCTTTACACTGTGTTGATAAAGCAGCATTTTTTAATTTGCAACATCTGAACATTTAAGAAAAGTAACTTTCCCTTTCATGTAAAGTTGGTCTCCTTGAGCCTTTTCTCCTTTGTTCTTTTTTGAAAGAATATATTGGTTTTTGCTACAGTGTGTCTTATGAATATGTATAAGGGAAAAATATGTTTTAATGAGTGACCATTAGCTGATTTCACATGGTCTTGTGTGTAGATAGTAGATAAAAAATAAACATGTCTAACTAATGGCAAATAACTGTGTAGCCATGATCTAATGTTGCTTGTTTTCTTCTAAGTGACATCAATCCTGCTTCCCCCTGGGATGAATGTTTGTAGATGTATAGTGATGCATATGAAGCCAAAAAGAAAAGCTGAAAAAAATCTTGATTCTTTGTTTATATAAGGGATATTAAATTTCAAATAAAAGTATACCAGGAGCTGAAAAACAACTGTATTTTAGCGACTGTGTTCTCAAGTGTGCTTAAAAGTGGAACAAATTTCCTTCCATTTTCTTTGAGTGTTCTCTTTGCCCAGAGGTCCTGGTATTCTTTCACTCCTTATTGTACAAAACTAACAAAAATTCTAAGTTCTGCCTATGCTCAGTAACTAAGCATTTTGGTTAAAGACTGCTATTTTCTATAGCCAAGGGGATGTGAGAAGGCAATATTGCTACCAATCATTTCTAGCAATCCTTGACTTCCCAGTCTGCAAAACCTCTTATCTACTTACTGTCAAATTGGCTGTGGAACATATTTCAGCACAAGTCCAGAAGGGAGTGTAAAATTCTGTCCCTAGAGACACTGCAGTTTCTCTCAGCTCTCATTTTGCTGTATCTCCTTTTCTGAAATCCTCTCTAGCAACCCAACAAGTACTTAAGAATTCTTCAGAAACTGGTATCCCCTGTGTGTCTTCAATATTCTTCCCAAACAAGGATCAGTATGAAATATTTTCAGTTGTATCCATTAATTTTTAATAACCAGCTTTCCCTTTGGTCCTTACTATACAAAAAAATATCAATATTTGGAGCTGTTAAAATTTGTGATATTTTTTCTTGACTCTGCAGTAGCAGCAGTTTTATCTGAAAGCCAAAGTAGAGTTTTGTGTGATACACAAGTGTCTTATCCTTTACATGATTTCAAGGCATCAAATTTTGTGGAAAGTCTACAAAAGCATGAACCTTAAAACCTGAATGAAAATAAAAGGAAACTTAATAGTAATATCTTTCTTAATTTGCTGTATCTGAGCAGAGCCAACCACACCATTTAAAGGGAATAGCAGTATCTCTTGAAATCCTCAAGGCATTCGATATTATGATTTTTTACTAGAGACAACTTTAGTTGTGATCTCAATTTTTTGAATATTTAATCCCAAAAATTCCCTGTTCAGGGAATAGGGACATTCATTTTGTGTTCTTCTTTCAGCACTGAGAATTCCTTGAACAATGCCAATACATTTTAGGACTAATCTTAATTTCTCAGCTTTCTAATAAAATGCTACATCATCTTGTGAATTTTTGATGGGTATTTTTACATTTTAATTATAATCTGAAGTGTTAAAAAATTGCCTAAGTTTTTTTAAAGAACATAATCCAACAGGAAGAACAGTTGACTGAATTTTCAAAACAAAATATTTGTTACTCAGAATAGCAAATGATTTTGCAACAGAGTCTGGAGATTTTCATCTGTTGAAGTGAAACTGGTTCTAATCGCCTTCTACTGAACACCTTCCATGTGCAGTCTTTATTCTGGAAGTAAGACCAAAGTAATTCCTTACCATTTAAAGAGGATTGAACAAAACTGTGGCCAGTCTTGCTGTTCAAGTGCAGAATTGTACAGGAAATGGGGACAAATAGAAGGATTTATAACTTGTTGATGGATTATGTTCTCAATGTGATTGTAGCTTCAGTATAAAAGGGTAATTAAAAATAATTAATGATACTGTCCATAAATCTGTCAAAGGACCAGCAGCTGCACATAAATATTGTTTTAGTTGTATAATCCTTTATAGTATGATAAAAAAAAATGGGAAAGAGCCAAGGGAAAGGTTTTTCAGAAGTGCTTCATGATTTTTTTCAATTTGTTTTCCAGTAAGAGTTTTCATGGGAAACTTGTTTTGTGCAGAATTGTTCTCATTCTCTGTTTAGAGTGAAAATATTGTCATAAAGTAGCTGTGTTTGCCATGAGTGCAGAACAGAAAAGGCCATGTAAAGGAAGTTTCAAGTTCCCCTTTACTTACTCTGAAGTAAAGGGTTCTCGTAAAGGAATGAAATGGATTGAAACCACTCTGAGCTGTCAGTACATCCCAGCTTTGAATCAACTGGAAAAGCAGCAGGGTGTCAGCCACAGTGAGATGTATTTTCATTTAATTAGGTGCCTTGTTCTGGCACGAGGAAGCAGGCGAGTGTCTGGGCAGAGTGGTGTGAGTGCCTCCTGCCCTCGCTGGGGCCATCCCAGGGTTCAGGTGGTTCTGCTGTGGTTACGTGCACAGTGGTGCAAGGCAGAGAGCAAACATCAGACCTTGAAACCATATTCTTCATTCAAATGGATTGATTCATTTTTACTAGGTTCTGCATTATGTGGATACCAATAGAGACTTTTGAAATATATGTTATGTTACTTACATTTACCCTATTCAACTGTTCCAGAATAAACTGTGTAAAGTGAAATCAGTTCCCAAAAATCAAATGTTAAAAACACACTTTGATTCTCACATTCACTCTTTCATAAGAGATACTCCCTCATTAGTCACTAATTGGAAGTTAAATAGAGAAGAAAATAGTAATCTCCCAAATAATTCATTAGAAATATGCTATTGTCAAAAATTATTTTCACAATGGTTACTTTTTTAATTCCCTCACCTGCCACAGAATCACACTAACACTGTGTTGGACAAGTGTTGGACAAGTGTTATTGATATATTTGTTGGTCTTCTGTCATCCCTTAACTCACCAAATATAATTGTAAATTATTTGTGGGAAAGGAAAAGGCATGTAAAAGGCACCAAGTGACATGTGTGCTGCCACTTTTTTTCTGAAGAGCAAGAACTTCAAAACTACAATTGTCAGAACAGCAAATGATGACCTTCTGGCACATCAAAACATAGACTACACAGAAGTTCCATTGACAGTTTACACCCTAACTGTGAGTCTCTGAGGGCATCATGATACAAATAAAAATGATGCCACTGCCCAAGAGTACTAGCTAATGACCCATGCAGAAAGCTGTCTGTGTCTATTACAGCACACAAGTACGTGCAAGTGTTACTGAGAAAACTGTTAGATGGAGATGTTGAAAGAAGACAGGCCTGAAATTAAATTTGATCAGTAGAAGCCTTTGTCTTTTGAACCTGTCTGACATGGGACTCCTTCATGTCTTGGGAACTGACATTTATTCCATACCTAAGTTGGTAGCGTGCTCTACAGCAGGCACTCTAGTAAACTTCCTGTTTGCAAAGTCCAGAAGAGCTGTCTTTGGAGACTTAAGTACTCCTTGTCAGTACACCTAGCACTGCTGGCAATCCATCCAGAACTGGCTGGCTCTGCTCACTGGGTTGGGTTACCATTTCTGGTATGACTTGGCCTTTCTTAACAATCCTTTGCTTGCTGCCTTCCAGGACCTGACCAAGGAACTCTAAGGATTCTCTAAGTTCCTTTATCTGAAACAGCCTGCTGAGGGCAAAAGCCTTATTCTTAGGCATAGGATGTGTCAATACAGCCCTTTCCTATGACAAAACCTCATCTCTTGTGAGCCATCACATATTTCATTGACTGAGTTAATGACACTTTGGTGAGAAACACTAAAAAATACAGAAAACTATGTAGAGATTCATGTAAACAGGCTTCCAGTGCCAGCAGTGTGATCATTTGAGCAGGTTCTGGTTTAGAAAAATAGGTACACCTTTACAACAGAACCTATTTTGAAATGAATTTCACCCTAGAAATGCTTTTTTCTTTTCACTAACTATAAAAAGAATCTACATTGATCTAGATGCATGTGCCATGTGCACCAAACATGGCATGACTTCTGTCTCTGGCCTTTTACCAGAACCATCAAGCTCTCTAACTGAGTAAAGCAAACTCTCCTGCCACGAAAACCTAAGATAGAGCTGAGCTGAATGACTTAAAAAAAAAAATCTGATGTGGCTTTACGTCTCACACTTTGTCTGTAGTATGTGACATTACCCAGACCTCTGCTTCTGCATTTGTAACACTAATAAGGAAACTGTAAAACAAGAAAAAATGTCTTCTGAAATGTGCTGTCGATTATATAAACAGTGAGTGCTTGCCACATGGCAGCCAGGATACTTTGTTGCACATATATAGTGATTTGTGTGCACAGCAGGGGCTTGAAACATGGTTGGAAATGTGATGGCACAGCTTAGAGTTTTTCTGCAGAAGCTCTGCTTCAATTGTAAAATTGTTCCTAAACAATTATATATATATTTACTAACTGCCAATGAATTTACAGTAAAAAGAAAATTCTTCACCTTCTTTTTTTTTCGTTTTTACGTTTTTTAAAATTTTAGATATGGCTTTTAGAAAAGAAAAATTTATTTCAATATTATTTCTGCTAATGTTGAAATACAAAGTATAGTTTCCAGAATAACTTGAATACACTTAAAACAACTGCAGACCAGATTTCTCCCTAACTCACGTTCCGATATCTAAAGTTTTAAACCAGAAATTCATTGTGGGCTAGATGTTGGCTTTGTGGAGCATTCTGTCCTAAATGAATTTGGAAACTGAAAGTAAGTTCAGTGTCTGGCAGAAAGAACTTTTCTAAAGTTGAGCCTAAAGTGTATATATTTTCAGTTGTTCTTGCCATCTTGTTGAGTTGTTGTCTCTGCATGGATTATGCAGAATCCATTATGATAATATTCAAAACCAAATCAAGATCTTCTGGTGAAGGAAGAAGAGTCTTGCTGCTTCCTTACTGGGTGAAGAAATAAATTTGAATGGATCAGTAAAAATGGTAATAATTCACATAAGCCTTCTCTGTGTTTGTAACAAAATAAGTTCTTTAACTGGTTTTGATGAAAACTCAGGTGTAAGACAGTGCACATGTGCAAATGTTGTGGATCAGGGGAATAAGAGCTGTAAGAGCTACACTTAGAAAATGTTTTATTGGTGGGAAATATGCAAATGCACAAAACATACTGGGGACCATTGTGGGAGCAACAAAAGTGAACCAGAATATTCTTTATCACTCATATTGATTACTGAATTGTGACAGCAATTTAATGTTGTTTTTCAGGATTTACCTATTGTTAGAACAGTGTATGTTGGTAAGACAAGAATGATTTTTTGTTATAATCAATGTTACAATCTTACAGTTGGTAAGACAAGAACAAGTGCTGGCTCTGATTAAAAGGAGAAAACAATCAAGGAGTATGTTGAAGGGTCCATTTTGTCTCTGTGATTGCTGTGTTGCTTTGAAAGTGCAAGTATAAAAAGAATTTATTATTGTTAAATTGGAGGAAAAGTAACCTAAAAGAACTTTCCTTTTTTTCAGGGTAGAAATCAATTTAAATTAGGAATATTCCAAAATAGCGGAAGCAGAGAAAACTTTAAAATCTAGCAGTGTATTTACAGCTGACTAATAATATTTAGCTTGAAATATATCATTCCCCTTACAGATCTGTAAGCCTAATTACAAATATTTGTTAAATGTGTTTTCCAACACTTACACATTTTGTATATTCCAAAATGCAGCAGAGGGGATTGAAATAAATTAACAGTTATTTCTGAAGAATGTGTAACAAAGTTTTTGACACTTCTTCTCAACTGCCAAAACAATTTTAGAATTAAAAGAGGCATTGCATATTACCATGTGTAAGCTATGTAACTGTTGAGGTATGATCACAGAATCACAAAATTGTTAGGGTTGGAAAGGACCTCTGGAGACCACCTAGCCTAATCCACCTGCCAAGACAGGGTCACCTAGCGCAGGTGACACAGGAATGTGTCCAGGTGGGTTTGGAATGTCTCCAGAGAGAGAGGTTCCATGGCCTGCCTGGGCAGTTGTTCCAGTGCTCTGCAACCCTCAATGTGAAGAAGTTCTTCCTCATGTTGAGGTGGACCTTCTTGCTTTCCAGTTTATAGCCATTGTTCTTTGTCCTGTTGCTGGGCACCACTGAAAAGAGTCTGGCACCATCCTCTTGACACACACCTTTGAGATATTTTTGTGCATTAATGAGATTCCCTCTCAGTCTTCTCTCCAGACTAAACAAGCCCAACTCCCACAATCTCTCCTCATAAGGGAGATGCTCCAGACCCCTCATCATCTTTGTGGCCTCTGATGAATGCTCTCCAGTAGCTCCTTGTCTTTCATGAAGCTCCTTGTCTTTCTGTGGAGCCCAGAACTGGGCACAGTACTCCAGGTTTGGCCTCACTAGGGATGAGTAGAGGGGGAGGATCACCTCCCTGACCTGCTGGCCACACTCTTCCCAATGCACTCCAGGCACCAGTGGCCCTCCTGGCCACAAAGGCACTGCTGGCTCATAGCCAACTGACACCCTCCAGGCCCCTCAGGTCCTTCACAGAGCTGCTTCCCAGCAGGTCAGGCCCCAGCCTGGGCTGGTGCCTGGGGTTATTCCTCCCCAGTGCAGGACCCTGTACTTGCCCTTGTTGAACCGCATCAGGTTTCTCTCTGCCCAGCTCTCCAGCCTACCAAGGTCCTGCTGAATGGCATTAGAGCCTTCAGGTGTATTAGCCATTCCTCCAGTTTGGCACCATCTGCAAACTTGCTGAGGGGACAGTCTATCCCTTTGTCCACATTGCTGATAAAAAGTTAAGACTTGACAGAGTATTAATCCTTGGGGAACGCTACTGACTACAGGCCTCCAACTGGAGTCTACTCTGCTGATCTTAACCCTCTGAGCTCTGCCATTCAGCCACTTCTTGATCCACCTGACTGTCCATTCATCTAATACACGACTCCTGGTCTTACCTATGAGGTTATTAAGGGAAACAGAGCCAAAACCCTTTCTGAAGTTGAGATAGACTTGAGCTACTCTCACTTCATTGACCCATCCTGTCATGCTGTCATAGGAGGCTATCAGATTGGTCACCATCCACTGAAGGCAACTTTCTCCCAGAGATCCAGATGAAAAAAAACATAGAAACATTTTTCCTATAAGCTACTTTTATTCATTCAGGGAACAGCTCCCCAGTTTTTACATGTCTCAAAGAAGAGAAAAGTGATGGATAGAAACTTTTAATGACTGAGTACCAAATGTTTCCCTAGTTTAGTATATGATCACTGTGATGTAGTACAGTACTTAAAGACCGAGATATGATAAAGAATTGATGTGCAGTTAGTGGGACATCTATATATAGCTCTTACCTAAAAGCACATAACAGCAAAGCAAGGGGAGTCTATCCCCTTGCGGTATGCATTAGCTCTCATTGACTTCACACTCTGACTTCAGAAAACATAATTACTTTAACCTGATTTAGCCCCACTCTAGGAAAAAAACTCACATACTTTTCAGAAACACATAGGCAATGTTCAGTCTTTGCAGAATTGTTGAGGGATTCTTTTGATGAGGAATGCATTGTTCATGGTCTTGCCATGGGAAACTGCCCTCTGACCTGTCCTGACACTGTGGCATCCTTACATTTTCTGAAAGCTTTAAAATTTATGATATTCACTCTTATCAATGAAATGCCCGAGTTGCAGGACTGAAAGTAACGTTTCTTGTTTAGAGTTTGGGGTGAGTGGAGATGTACAAGTTATGAAGTATTTAAAGGCTGAGTATCAAGTCAAATTAATTTAGTGCTACTTACAGGGAGGTTTATTATTTAAAATATCTAAAATTGTAAAATTATAAAAAAATTTTAAAATTAAAACTTCTAATACTTGAACCATGTATTTGACAGTGGTAGATAAGTATATTTTGGCAAAAGCAGTTATTCAGGGTACTCCTGGTACCCATTTTTCAGCAATAACACTATGATGTCATGTCCTCCTGGTGGAGTAGTTGCACACAAACAGCTCCTTTACTGATAGTATAGGTTGGAGTCCTACTGTTCATTAGACCTTCTGCTGCTTATTGCTTTATCAAAATAAAAAAAAAATCATATTTCCCCAGTTGGTTTGTGTTTTCAGGCTTTTCTTAGATTCTTCTACCTTCTATTGAATTCTGAAGGGTTGCTCTTACCCTGTTTTGATGATTTATCCAAGTATGAATAAAGCAATGAAAATCCTCTGCTTAGGGCTTGTCTCCACTTCATGAATATTGCAGCATGGAATACATCATGTCCTAGGGTCCAGAGTCCATTTCACTAGCGAGAAACAGTTTCTGCAGCTGCTTGTAGGAAGAAGTGTTACTATGAAACCAACTGATGAACTTTCATATTTCTACATTTCCAAAATGCAATTTGTCAGATGAAAACAACTTGGCCAGCAGCCTGTGCTGCATCAGTTTTCTGTGGGTCATCTCTTTCTGCTGGTGAAGTATTCATCTAATGCTTTGTAGGCATGACCAAAGTATTAGGTCATTTTCTTCTATTTTTGGGGTTTTTTTTAAGGGAAATTTCACTTGCTGTTAACTTATAATAGAATAGATACTTTGCCTTACCTGAAACTCCCAGTGCAGAGGTTGCCTCTGCTGGGAAGAACTCTGTGAGATACAACACAGCATCATTTGACACGAGAGTGTAAGGGGAGATGGAAAGTCTGTGCAGAGTATCCTGAACAATAGGCTCAAAGAGTAACTGCATGCAAGGAATAAATGATCCTTAAGGTGTCTTACTGCTCCACGTGGTGCATCTCAGGTATCTTAGGTATCTTACTCTTTTGTTGGGGTTTTTTTAAAAAGTTTTTTATGATTTTGCTTTCTGCACTTCTTGTCTAAGTAAGTTACTTGCTCTGAATGACTTTGAATCCCAGATTCTTTCTTCCATGTGATATAATTTTTCCATTTATTGTATTATATATTGTATAGTAGTATATATCATAGGCCAGGTTGGATGGGGCTTTGAACAACCTGGTCTTGTGCAAGGTGTTCCTGCCCATGGTGGGGCTGGAACTAGAGGATCTGTAAGGTCCATTCCAATCCAAGTCTTTCTGTGGTTTGATGATTGTATCAAAAGGAACAATTTTATTTTTCTGTAACAGAAAAATGGGAATCATAACATTTTGCTGTTAATTTAACAATGGCAATATATATATTTAAAATAATTTTGAGTTAGCTTCATAATTAATAAAAAGTGAGTAATATGAATAGTTGATAAAGTCATATTTTATAAGGCAAAATGAAAATTAATATTCCATAATATATAAAAGGCATACAAATTATTAATGGAAATGGGGGGTTTTGTGGCATTTGTGTAACTTACAAAGTCAGGCAATGTGTGTGATACAGCTTTGGTTTTGCAATTTCATACAGTGTAACTGTTTCTCTCATGAGACACTAAACGGAATGAAGTGTATACACTGACTTTATGTAGGGGCTCTTCTTTTCTGAACTGAAGCAGTATAATTATTGATTAAAGTGCATTGTATCTCCTAGCTCAAGAAAAAAATACATTACTTAATTGCATTGTAATTGGCTTTCCCTGTTTTATCTTGATTATGTAAGATGCATATAAACATTAACTGAAGTGATCAATTACTTTTTATTCCCATGTATAAGCAATGTTTTCAAACATAGTCCAGTAAAACAGAGATAAATGTATGCCATCCACCAATTACATTGTGAAATACAGATAAAGAAAAACACACTCACACATTTCTTTATACTAAGTCATGCAAATTAAATTAAAATATATTTCTTTTTTTTCTAAAAACAACGAGTTTTTGATGTGTATATAAACTGGTTTGCTGTATGACAGTGTTGAGTGCTTTTCTCCTGTGAGCTGTTTTCCACAGTGACTGTCCTTGACCAAACCAGAAAATGAATTTGATTTCTCTAATGCAAAAGGTAATTGGATTTCTCTTTATGGAATGCATCCCTTTAATGACTGTCTCTGCTGCAGCCAATTTAGCTGCAACTGACCTGACATTGATCTGGTGATATGACTTTAAATAAATGCCAAAGTTGGGAGATGAAAGACCAACTGTTTGATATCAGAAAGAACATTTCCTGCTTCAACTTGCCATTTTCCTCAGAAAATATCTCTATCTCAAATGTCATTCTTATGAAACATGCTCCTCTAGTAATTGGTCATAGAGTTGCAAATTGCATCCTTCTCCCAAGTATAATAATTTCCCAGAAAGCATCTGGAGAAACTATTTTGAAACTGGAATAAAGCCTCTTGAAATATCTGTTCTTCTTTGCAAATATTCATTACTATGTAGACTCTTCCTAAGAGGAAAAAAAAGTGCTACTAAAGTGGTGAACTAAATCTCTGCAGAGGTCTTGTTCAGCGTTAAATATTTATTTAGAAAATAGGGATCTTATAAAAAAGTCTTATAGCTTGCCAATCTGAGGAAAGATTTAACCACATAAAACAGGTATTTGAGGTGGTGTTTTGGGATATTATCTGTTCTTTGTTAAGGTTAGATTTAAGGGAATAATAAAATCCTAGAATGTGCATTTCTATTTATTTAACATAGTCATTATCCTTTGGACCCAGCCCAGGCTAATATACTGAGCACTTTTAACCCTAAATGGACCTGAAGACAAAATTTTGCAGTTGAATCCATTTTGAATTTATTTATGGGCCACGTGTTCTTTTTGATAAACACTGTTAATGCCATCGATTGAAAGTGGTAGCTCACACTCTGGATGGTAAACTGAATTTTAAAACACATGGAAGATAAAAGCAAGAAATTTTGTCTTCAGTTTGAAGTTATTTCCTTCTGAAATTTTGTTAAGCTCTATTTTCATTTTGATCAAAACAGATAGTGATCTCCCACTGTGTACGGATAACAATGAGAGAGAATTTGTTTTATTTATCTGCATTTTGAAGCAGGTGGTCACCACAATTTCCTTTATTTTTTCAACTGTTTCCTAAGTCTTTACAAACTGATAGTTTTCCACTTCTCTGGATCTTTTGCACAACAGAATTTATGAGTTTATTGTTATGTAACTTTTGGTGCTTTTCAGTACCATTAATTTGAAGTCAATGGATATGAAAACACAGCTTCCCAAAGATGCAGGTGCCTGAGGGATATTCATGACCCTCACTGAGCTGAAAGTCTTTTAATACTTCAGTGTACCACCCAGAAGTACTGCATACATATGAGTCTCTGGACAGGGAAACAGATGGTCTCTTTAGATGGGAATTATGAAAATGAGAATAAATATTTCATACTTTTAAAATTTTTTGCAAGTTTTAAGGTTTTTTGTGTTGCCAGTCACAACCAACAAAGTTTTTTGTGTTTTGTGTGCTTTTTATACCGATACCAGGAACTAAGAGGAGATTGTAAATGTCATATAGTGCTTAATTGACAGGCTTCCACTCCCTAGCTGCAGTTCTGATTTCAGGAGTGGAAATTCTGCTGATGCTGCTCTCAGTGGTTCCCCTCTCCCAGATTGGGCCAGAATGCTTCACAGTCACAGGGGAAGGTAATTCATGTCCTGTAGGTTGCTGTAACTTTTAGACTGTTTCCTCTTATCTTCTTATCTTTGGATCTCTACAGGTTTCATTATTTCTCAAGGAGTTGCATGCATTTCCAGGGGCAGAATATGTAGGCCAATATACGTTATCTTGATTGCAAATAACACTGGACCTGCTATTATTCTATTATAATGTCTGTTATCATTATCAGAACTGATGCAGGTGTGCTAGACATAAAATAAAAATATCCCTGAAGTCCTTGCTTGTACTGTCTTATGTGACAGCAGTGTAACTATCTATTATTTCTTCTCTCTCTGCAGGTCACAGATATGATGCTTCAGGATAAACCCTACCCAGACTGGGGAAAGTCTGCCAGAGCTTTCTGGAAGAAAGGAAACATCAGGATCATTTTATTCTGGTAGGAAAGTAATAAAATCAAATTACTGTAAATAAATCTTTTATAGAACATTGAAAAACATATCTTCTGTTTGTAGCAGAAAGAGATATAGTTGGGAAAAAAAAAAGAGAAACCTGGTCTAACAAAAAATTAAATATTGCAAAAACTGTACATGAGTGAGGAATTCCTATTCAAACTAGTTGGTGTAGAAATACAATTTTAAAATTGATTTATACAGTTTCTTTTATTCTATTCCGACACTTTATAATTGAGTTGCAAATTTTTTGCTATATTTTTGCTATATTTGGGTGTCCCACTGTCATTCCTGGTAATTAAGTAGATATGTGAATTTCCTTTTGTGGTCATGAAATTAATTATAGCAATTCTTTGAATTACCACATGAATAGGATTTAAAATGTCAAGTCAGTCTCAGATGATTAAGAAAAATATTTAAAAATCAATGCAAAAGATTGTAAGAGGTAAGAGTCTGTTTTACCTCAAATGTAGCCTCTTGCAGATAAATTCAAGCCAAAGGTAACTATTGAAACAGAACACAAATATTGACAAGAAAAATGGAAGATGGAAAATGCATATTCTAAGAAGCAGTATGAAGACGTTATAGCTGAAGATTTAAGGAACAGCTAAGATTTTTTTCAATCATATGAGAACCAGAAACACTCATGAAAATATCATCAGACCTGCTGCTTTTAAAATAAAATTTTAAAGGATTTCAAAAGAGTTGTTCTAGAGAAGTTGAAAGATTTATTTGTATAGATTCTTCTACAGAAAAATGCAATGAAGTATCTTATACTTTAAAGGAATAAAAATGAGCTATTATATTAAATTGAGGCAATAACGGAAATAATAAGAGAAATTTGAAAAGAAAGCAGAATCAGATGAATGATTAGCTACACATGAGGCTTATAAGGAACTGAAGGGGCTGAGTTGCTGCAAGTTTTATTAGCACTTAACTACCCATTGAAAAATTGAATATTAAAATTTGGATATTGTTTTACTTTTTCTGCCTTTTTTTTTCAGCAAACTAGAATTATCCTACTGGCCTGTATGTCTGAGTTCAGTTTTAGCTAAATGGTTTGAATATATCATTATATATCGATATATCGTCAATAATGTAATTATGAGCAAAGCTCTAGACTAATTTCTGCTAAAGGAATCCGGGGAGGCTTTGCTGAAAGAAAACCTTCTCTGATCTGTTAGAACTCTTTGCACATGTCATCAAAATAATGGATGAGGAAGAATCTAATGCTCAATCTAATTTATTTGGACTTTCCCAAGGGTTTTGACAAAGTTCTTAACTAAATTCAATTAAGAAAACTAGTAAGCTTAAGTTTGCTAACATTTAGAAATCATCTCAGCAATGTGCAGTGGAAGTTATGAATAAAATAATAATTTTCTGCTACATTGATAATGCCAGGGAGTTCTGTTATTGAATGTTCAAAGTAGTATTTATTATTTATATGCATCATAAATATTAGTGACATGACAGAACTTAAAGATTAAGTTAATAATTTGACAAATGCATGAAAGAGAGATCTTAGAAAACTAGGTGAAAAAAATATTGTGACTGAATACTTGAGTTATGGATGGGGATGGGGGGATTCAAATAGCTCCTTGTCATCATTGCAGATGATGTGCAGAGGAAGATTCTGTCTCAATGTGAAGGGGTGGGCAAAAAAGCAGATGTATAAAAAAGATTCTCAGACAGGTGCCAAGTGGCTACCAATGATTACAATGTCATCTGAGCAAAAAGCTCAGTCTAAAACACTGATTTTTTTCACCCTTGTCTGAAGAATAGCTTTGTCTGAAAGACTGAAAAGGAGATTAGTTAAGATTAAAAAAAACTTAATTGCATGAAAAGACTGGAAAAATGGAAAAAAAGGATTAAAAGCAAGGTGACATGATAGTTTTCGAATTTATATGCCAGACAGGGAGACCAATAAAACATTATTAAAATTACTTAAATATTGTTGCCAGAGATTTTTTTTACTTTTTCTACACTGAAATGTTAAAATTTTACAATTACAAATGTTACAATACAATCAGTATTTTATTTCAAATAATATTCACACAAACAAATCCTTCCAAAAGTTTAATATGGAGATAAGTAAAAAAATATGTGCTTTTTCATGCATGAGTCTCACACTAAAAGGTATGCTCGAAACCTAAAGGGTAATATAAATGCTTTTATTTTTAGCTTTAAGCAGTGAAATAAAATAGTCCTGGATGACAGTCTACATCCTGTAGACATTATTTATATAGTGCAAGTTAGACATCAGTGAAAGTATATTGTTTTTTTCTCCACTAGGTAGGAAAAATAAAGGAGTGATAAAGTTATGCATGGTAACTTGGGGTATTTTTATCTACTTTATTATTGCTTAAGCAATATAATGTGTACAACCTAATTTCTGAAGTGTCCTAAATGAAGCATCCTCAACAGTATGTTCTACACAGATACTGGTAGGTCAAAATCCATTTACTCAGGAAATTTTCTAACAGCACACCTGTTTAGTAGAGCTAGTGTAATACTCTGCACAGTATTTTAATTATTCCCAGTATAGATATGTGATACACATTTTAAAGTGGTTGATGAAATGAAAACCTTAGATACAAACTAGATGTGTTTTTCTGCTAATATCTTTTTTACTTTTGCGTTTATTTCGGGTTTTGATTCATCTTATCATCTCCTGCTTTAAATCATTATCTAGAAATGTTGTCAGCAATGCTTGTTCGCTGCTGCTGAGGATTCTGGCTGACTTCTGAATGTCTTTACAATATAATTCTTCCACAAATAGCTCATCTAGCTAAAGAATGATCAGTTCCTATTTGCCTTTGTGTAGCCCACCACTAAAGAATACTTTGAAGTGCCTTCAACTTTTTTAAAGTCAGAGGTTATATTTTTTCATAAAAATTGATAATTCCCAGCTCTGCTCATGGGTAATTCCACCATTCAGAGGCACCTTTGTGTAATGCTGTTATATTGCAAAGTGATACAATGCAAACACAAACACACTTTCTCATGGTTTTAAGGAAGTGTGTTGCCAAGAGGACTTCTAGGAAGCAATGAAGTATCTTGAATCCTGATGGAATTACTAAAATATGCAGACATGTTTGTGGGTTACAAAAGAGGAGTTAAATATCTGCACCACCTGCAGTCAGATGAGTCTCTCTACAAACTATTGTCTCCAGTGCTCTGTCATTACCATCAGTATTGCAAAATTACAAGCATTACTTGAAACAGGCTGATTTATAATTTTTGGATATGTTGATAACTTGGCTGATTTAGGGGAGACAAATTATTTATGACTTGAGAGAACTGGAATTTGAAAGAAGAAAAAAGAAAAAGTTCGTTGAATAAAGTCAAATATAGATCTTGGACAAGACTGATGAGAAGACAATAGCTGTAGATAGTGGTAAGGTAAGTAAATAAGACAATATAGAACTTTACTTAATTTTGATTTATGATATTAAAGGCAGCAGAGGCAGAAGTGGAATTTGAGAAGACTGGTAGTTTTGCAAATAATTTTTTTTATTTCCCTGCAAACATTGAGTAAGTCCAATGTACGCTAAAGGTCTCCCCTACACATGTGCACAGGAGCAAGCTCTCCCTAGCAGTACCTACAGGTGATGTTAAAGACATCCTGTACCAATGCCACAGTGTGTGCTCAGGTTGTATAGTCATCGCCTGTGTTAACATACAAGTCTCTGCCACCAAGGCCTGGGGTTACCTCTGCCTAATTTGTGCCTAAAATCCCTGTCTGCTCCTTACAGTGTCTTCTGCAGTGACCTGTCACATCCTGTGGAGAACTGAGCATAGTAGTTGGAATAAAATCACCAGGACATCTCTGGGTTATGTGCAGAGTTTGTTCAACAGAGGCGAGACCTGAATACTCTGTTTTGGCAAACTGCTCCAACATTAATGTCCTCAAAATTTTCCGAACGGAATATGGAGGGCTTATAATGAGCAAGGCATAAAGAATTCTTCATGTGAGCTTTTAGCTATAAGGGAAAACATAGCACCTTAAAAAAAAACAGTTTACTGGAAAAGAGGAAAACAGCTGAGATCTGTGTAACCAGGTAACAGAAAATTGATATTCAAAGGTAGGTTATCAAAATGGGGGATTGTAGAGATAACAGTGGATTCTGCAGCTTAATCTTGATTGCAGACAGGGTGACAGAAAAATGTATACACGATGAACATTTGAATAGGCAAGTTGCAGGCTGGAATCCATTTCTGCGGTGTCCCTGGCTAGACATTCTTTGTATGCATACAATTGTATGTGTACTCAGTGATCAGTACTGGTGCAATAAAGACAATTGTCCTTTGACACAGGACTCTTGTCTGAAATAATGCAAAGCAGATACCAACATGGAAAAGAAATAAAGTACTACAGATTATTTTAAATTTGTGATTCTCTATGTTTGTTGTGTTTGACTACACAAACTATTTATTCTTCTATTAGTATGTATTTCCATAAGCTCTTGCTAGCTTTCTTTAATAAAAAATAAAACTACACATGCTCAGAAATGTGTGCTAAGAATCACAGTGCTTTAATTTAGTGAAACAACCTAGAAATATAGGTTTAGAAGCTTTTATTCAAAGTAATTTTGCAGAATTGCTACAGAGTTCTAATTCGCATACATATATTTGTAGTGGATTGTGTCAAACATAGCTTAGGGTAGTATTCTTAACTGGACAATATTTTGTACCCTGGAAGTAGAGAAAGTTTCCTTATGAGATAGCCACATCACCTACAAAGAAATAAAACAGTTTCTATAAAAGATTTTCTATTATGCACCTATTGAAATGTTTGGTTTCATAAGATATATTTCCATATTCTATGTTTTCATAGCCAAGATGATAAATTTATACTGGAAAATTATGTTATTTTCACATATATGAATGTAATTCATAAATTTGTTTCAAAAGGCAGCTTCTAAGACATTCATTCTTTTCATTATAGACTGCATTGAGAAAAGCTAATTACACATTATAGATTTGTCAATTTAGGTTGTGTACTAACCAAAACCAAACAAACCTTTCATTAAGTTTGAGTAAAAATTTTTGTGATGCAGTCCCACATAGAAAACTGCATGAAACCATTAAATAATTGTATCTATTATATATGCATATTTAGATACACACACTGTCTAGTATCTCTCCCTGTTTTGGAGGTTTTTCAGTTTATTAATTCTTTCATATTTAAGTAATTTATCTTGGGATAAGGTACTGACTACTGAGCAGAAACATGGAATCATGTAAAAGATAAGGCAGATTTCCTGGTAAATAGCATAAATAGTATAAAAGAACATAAAAGTATTTTCCAATTACTATTGCTCACAGTAAATCTTATGCTATAACCTCAGTGAATAACATCAGTTTGGATAAGCATGACAATAAATAAGTTTCTTACTATTTCCTTTTTGTCTCAATGCAAAATAACCACTAATGTCCTCCACAGATGATTTATATTGAATGATCTGACTACGGATCTGGTCTGGCATTGTTAGATATATTCTGTCAGGATAAAACTGTCCATGAATAGTAATTATTACATTTAGACTGGCCATCAAGAAGTATGATTATAATTTTTCAAGAGATGACTAAGATATTTTTGAGTGCCTTTATTTAATTTCTGGGTATTATTGGTAAGCTATGCTGTGAAATGACAATTTGTTAGCACAAAAAAATGTTGAAAATAATTAATCATAACTGAATGAAGTGCTGAACTTTCTTTCTTATAAATGAGAGTTGTTTAAGGTTTCTGCCTATTTTTAGTTTTCATTATTTATTATTTTGAATATTTAAAAACATTGCATAAATATGAAAATTTGTATTCTCAAAAATATTTTCACAAAAGTTTTTCTTCAAATCTGTGTTTGGTCCTGTACAAATGCTCTGGTTCATGTCCTGAAGAAAAGCTTTTCCACTTGGATGGCAAAGTGCTTTTACAGCATCTATAAAGGAAAAGTAAAAGTGATCAAAACTCACCAGAATGGTTAAAGCTTGGCAACCACATGAGTCAGATACATTTTTGGACCTTGTTCTCAGATGCCCCCACTCCTCAGTGCATGAAAACTATGGTGTCAGCAATTCAGGGTTCTCCCACCAATCTGCTCTCCTCAGCAAGTGCTGCTTTCAGCTGGAAGTGTTACTCGGTCCCTAGCAGAACGTCTGTCCTTTTCCTTCTTCCCTTCCTCTCTTCCTCCCACACAGCAATAGCTGAAAGTGCTGCAGAGTTTGCAGAAGCAAGAGGGAAAAGGTAAGGATGACCTGGAGCCCTAGGTCAGTTCTGGGGAGGGTGGCTTCCAAGATACCATTTGCTGCTATGACATTGTGACCTGTCTCAACATTTCCCTGGCTTTTCTGGGAGCATCTTAGGCACTGCAGTCACTCCACAGGCCTCCCATGTGGCCACATGGAGCATGTTATTCATAGACTACTAATGCACTGCATGACAGGTAGATGCTTTGCATGACATTACTTATTTATGAGCAGAAAAAAGGTATGCATATGGGAGGACAGGTAGGTGGAAGTCTCCCGTCTGTCTCAACTATCAAGGAAGAAATTTGTATCTTGCCTGTGCAAGTCTACTTGGAAGGGCTGTGTCATGCCTTTTCCCATACCCTAGTGGTGATAGGAAGAATAGTGAGACGAGTCACTCCTCATCTCACTTTTCTACTCAGAAGACAAAACATTTGAGGGAGATACAATTAAGTTTAGGAAGTTCTGAGCTCTAAGATTAAAAAATAAAAAAAAAAAAAAAATCAACCAGCCCAAAACCAAAGAAACAAACTGTAATTAAGAGGTCACTTTAGCTTGAAGATTAGGATTGTTATTTGTCTCATTCAAGTTGCATAAGGTAGTCTCATGCTATTTTTTCCTGAAGGAGACTCCTAAAGTTCAAACAAAAATGTTGTTTCTTACTTGTATTTGCATGAATAAGAGGAAGGTTGGCAGAGAAGGAGAGTGAGTATAGTGCAGCAGCTTTCCTCTCACATGAAGTAGAACACGTGCTCATCTCCATCCACTCACACAGCCACACTCTTGAGCCAGCACAGAGGGGAGGAATGGAGCTCCTAACACCCTGCACTAACAAGGTTCCATTAGCTACAATGGGGTTTTGGACTAGGCCCAAAGACATAAATTTCACCTTTAATTTGACTTTAAATTCTTTGAAACACTGCAGTACATGTGTATTTTATACCATATATTTTCAGTTCCTCAGCCTGTTTAAGCTTTTTGAGTTATATTTGGTAGATACTTGCAATTCAGTAGTTGATAGCCTCTTAAGAATAAAAGCCTGTTTTTATTCCCACATAATTGCTAGATTCCTAAGTATAGCCTTTGTAATTGGATGGATATAGCAACCCATCTTCACCTCTTTAAAAGTACATTTTATTCCATCTCTGTTACTGAGAAAGAGGTATATCACGAACAATGGCTAAAAATATTTCATCCAATGTATAGCTTTAATAAAACTTCTGAAATTGCAGTGTCTCCAATGTTTCAGTGAAAAGAATACTCCCAAATGACAATACTTTCTCACAAAATCACATTCTATGCCAAAAACTGGAAAGCTCTAATACTTAGATGAAATTTTTCCTTAGGAAATTTCAAAAAGTTTTCTCTCTGAATGGACATCTGCAATTCTCAGTCCAACCACAGTTGGTGCTGAGCAGGAGACAACTCTTCCCCGACTGAGACACTGGAAGATTTTCCAGAACAGCAGAATCAGTGATGTGGTTGTTATTCTATCATTGCCCTCTTTCTGCTTGAGTGCTTTACCTTTCTTCCTTTGTTTGTTATTAGAATTTTTTTCTATCTTTAGCATTTACACCTAGCCTAGGCCTCATTCTAGGTCCACTCCAAAATCAGGATGAGTGTAGCTGTCACGTAATATGCATTATAGGCAGAAAAGAAGTGCTAAAAGATAAATAAATATATAATATAGAAATATATAGTCAGATAATTGAGACAGACCCCAGGACAGAAGTTCCAATATTACAATAACATCAGCATGCACATTGTGGACCATTATTCATACAACAGAAGAAAACATTTCAGTTTATCAATGTAGAAATTCAGTCTTGCATCCTTTCTTCAGTGTGTAGAGGCCTTGCAAAATCATAGCCCAAAACATGGACAGTTCAACTCAAACTCATTTCTTTGGGAAAACTGTAAAGAATCCATCTCACCAAAGACACAGTGCATAGAGAAGTTGCAGTGTCAGCCAGTGGTTTTGTGCAAGATGAGAACTCTGAAAGTCCACAGAGTTCAATGGAGATCAGAAAGCGAGTGTTTCAGCTGCTCATGCTCACAGCCAGAGTTCCTAGACTTTGTCATGGCTGGATTCCAAAAATCAATAGAGTTTTCTAAAATAAATGTGATGATTAGAGTAATGAAATTATTTTCCTTCCTGGAATACTGGAGTACTTTTTGAAAATTGTATTTCTCCCTAATGGCATGTTTAAATTTGTGCCTTAGAATTTGCTGATGTACTTAGCTGAACTTCTGACTCATCTTTCTCATAGAATTGTAGAATGACATAGGTTGGAAGGGAACTTAAAGATCATGTCTTTCCAACTCCCCTGCCAACACCTTTCACTACACCAGGTTGCTCAAAGCCCTGTTCAAGAATGGGGCGTCCACAACTGCTCTGGACAGCCTGTTCCAGTGCCTCACCACCCTTACAGGAAAGAATTTCTTCCTAAGATGTGATCTGAACTTACCTTCTTTCAATTTAAAGCCATTCCTCCTTGTCCTAGCACCACATGTCCTTGTGAAAAGTCTCTCTCCACCTCTCTTGTGGGGGCTTACTGGAAGGCTTCAGTAAGTCTCCCTGGAGCCTTCTCTTCCTCATTTTGAACAACCCCGCCTCTCTCAGCCTGTCTTTGTAGGAGAGGTGCTCCAGCCCTCTGATCATCTTTGTGGCTCTTCTCTGGATTCTCTGCAACAGGTCCATGTTCTTCTTCTTGGGGGGCCCCAGAATTGGATGCAGCACTACAAGTGGGGTCTAACGAGGGCAGAGTAGAGAGGGAAAATCACCTCCCTGGCCCTGCTGGCCATGCTGCTTTTGATGAAGCCCAGGACACATTTAGCTTTCTGGGCTGCAAGTGCTGATTGCTAGGCCCTGTTGAGCTTCTTGCCTACTAACACCTGCAGGGCTCCTCTGCAGAGGGAAAAGATTAATTCCATCTATTCCCTGCCCAGCCTGTATTTGTGCTTGGGATTACGCTGACCCAGGTGCCGGACTTTGCTCTTTGCTTTGTGGAACTTCATAAGGTTTGCACTGGCCAACTTCTCAATCCCATTAAGATCCCTCTGGATGTCATCCCTTCCCTCCAGCACGTGGATTATATCACACAGTTTGGTGTTGGCAACCTTGCAGAGGTGCACTCCATGCCACTGTCCATGTCACTGACACAGATGTGACACACCACCGGTCCCAATACCAACTCCTGGGGAACATCACTTGGCACGAGTGGCTGATCACAAGTACTTTGAGTGCCAACCAGCCAATTCCTTATCCATCCAGTGGTCCATCCATCAAATCCATGTCTCTCCAATTTGGAAGCACAGACGTCATGTGATACAATGTTAAATGTTTTGCACAATTCCAGGTAGATGATAGCAGTTGCTCTTTCCTTATCCACCCATGCTTTAACCCCATTGTAGACGACTACTGAAATTGTCAGGCACCAATCTTCCCTTAATGAAGACAAATGAGTATTCCCATATTGTCTGTAAATACGGAATATTTACACATGATCATATCAAATATTTGGCTTTCAGATCCATCTGAAGAAGCAATTCCGAAACTAATTTGTGCCCAGTAAAAGTCATCTTAGAAACTGTGCTTTTTAAGACCTGTGGATTTTATGTGTAACTGCATGCACTAACACAATGAAACTGTTCCACCAACATTAACTGGATTGTTTAACAGTGGGAACTGAAATCATTCTCCCTGGGGACACTTTGGATGAAATTATTAGTCTTCTGCAGGTTTCAGGAGGATATGGCAGTTGTCATCCATTAAGTGTCTGATTAAAAAAGTTTCATTCCCCTTGATTTCCTGATAGTTCTTCGTGATGTGACTTCTGCTGTGTTTTGGGCATCAATTTTTCAAATACAATTTAGTGAAACTCTCCACCATATGCACCTGTTTTCTGATGCAAACAGGCAGACAAACAGCCACAGAGCAATAATGGTCCCAGTGAAATCACATCTTGAGATCCAAAGTGCTGCATATGACTAGAATGTGGCTTTATGTTCAAACTTGTGATGCTGTAAAAGAAACGAAAAATAGCTTGGTCTATCCAAATTCAGTTATTTAGGCCTAAGAGAAGAATTACAGTACTCTATCTTTTGCAGAGACTGGACTTAAAGTTGGAGCAGGAAGTTCTTACTTGAGTGCTGCCAGACTTCATCCTCTATCCCATGGTGTCCCACTCAGATTCTTATACCCCATGACCACTATTAGAATAAAACCCTTTCAATAAAAAAGAAAACTTAATTTAAACTATTTTTAAGGATGTGTTTAAAACAGTTATAAATATGAATGTACATGAACTTATTAAGTCCTTGTATAAAACCTCAATTTAGATGTAAGGAACCTTTCTTTTGTTTCTTACTTGCTTTTCTACTTTGAAAAAATCTGTATGGCTGTAAAATTAAGTGCATCTGCTGACAATTATCTTAATCAAGGCATTCAACTTTATAATATCTTTTTTAGGCTGAGTACCATAATGAGAATATTGTGGCTATATTTTTATTTCAGATAGTTTCATGTTGTCTGTCTGTAAATGTGACTGTAGAATAAGCAAGGCCTAAAACAAAAGGTAGATTAAATTTTCAAATAAATCACAACAAAAGGTTGTTAACAAAAGGTGCCCTGCAGGGTTCCTGGTTTTCTAATGTGTGTTTTGATACTTTAGCATCTTTGCTAGGTTATTTTTTCTTTTTATTTTAACACAAAAAAATCATGTTAGCAGTTAGGTCCTTACAAAACCAGGCACCAGCTACGTTTCAGACCATGCATATTTGAGCATGCCTTGTCTAGCAGGAATTTATCCTGATGAACGCAGTGATTTTGCAATACTGACTAATCAAAGAGCTTCACTAAATAGTGTGTAAATAACAATACTTTTATTACAGTACTAGACATTTCCCATCTTTTCAGATTCTTTATGTACTGAAATGATTGAGCTATTCCTTCAGTCAAAACCACCTTGACTCCAGTTTACTGCTGTTTTCTTTGTTTTACTGATTGTGTTGGTTCATTGGTGAGCACAGTACTGCTTCTCATGCAGACAAAGAGTAAATCTTTCTGGATTTCAGTGGAAAGGGCATGAGCACTTGTCTGTGATGGCTGAGGGGTAAAGCAAAGCATGACAACAATTGGAAAACAACTTATTCAGACTTGAGAAAGGTTCATTTTTCTAAGCTTTGTTTACTGCTTTGTGCTGTAAGCGTACTCTTATTTGCTGCTTCCCATTTCTTTTTTATTATTTCTTTTTTACATCCTACCAGATTCTGCTAGTTCTGCATTAGAAAAAGTTGAATTTAATATAATTTATTAAAAAATATCTTACAATTGGGAAGGTAAAGGGCAAGGGCCAAGAAATTGTCAAATTATTACGTTAAAATGAAGGAGGTTTTCATTTTAGTTTCATGACTTGCTATGGCAGTTTTAAGTTTTTTAATGCTATGCCTAAAATTATTTAAAAAAATAGGAAGGTATTTCTTATTTTAAAGATACTAGATACAGCTTTGTCCCAGTTTTGAACAAACCTCTTTGAGATTGTGTGCCTTTGTTAGCCTCAGTGAAGCTCCTTTTTCATACATGGTACTTTTCATTTAGATGGGTTGGTTTGAATTTTATTTGAATTTACATGTAATTGTTTGAACTTGGCTGGAAATTGACTGAAGCACCTCTTCTGTGAAGACAGGCTGGGAGACCTGTTCAGCCTGAAGATGAGAAAGTTCCAGGGAGACCTTATAGCAGCCTTCCAATGACTAAAGGGACTGACTAGAAAGGTGGAGTGGGACTTTTTACAAAGTCATGATAGGACAAGGGGGGATGGCTTTAGACTGAAAGTGGATACATTTAGACTAGATATAAGGAAGAAATTCTTTCCTGTGAGGCTGGTGGGGCACTGGAAGAGATTGTTCAGAGCCCCATTGTGGATGCCCCATCCCTGGATCCAGGCCAGGTTGGATAATGTTGTGAGCAACCTGGTGTAGTGAAAGGTGTTGGAAGGGGGTTGGAACAAGACGATCTTTAAATTCCCTTCCAGTCCAAACTGTTCTGATTCTGTGATCTCTACTATAAACTGAAACAATTAATAAATTTATAACTCTTAGTAAATTAATTTTCTGTGAAGAACCACTCATGACCATGGTTTTAAAACAAAGCACTATTAAAACCCAGAGATGTGCTGAATCCTTCATCTGTAAACATATATTTGGTGCTCACAAAACTGGTGTGCCAGTAAAAAAATGGACCTCGACACAGGCTCAGCTTCTAGTTATTTGCATGCTTTGACCTGACCTCATCTATTCAAACATTCAAGGCCAATTGGCATACCACAGGAAGCATAGGTCTTGGATAGGAAATAGAGGGAGGCATGTTATCAATGACAGTAAACATACTGGAAATGTCTTATTTGACTTTTAAATTATATACTGAGTTGAAAGAGCTGGATTTTAAGTGGGAAACAATCAGTTTTAAATTGAATAAATTTGATCTGGAGGGTCTGGAGGAAGACAGCGCTGGCAACATAATTTTTAATGCATTAGTTCTCAGGATGAAACTTCTCTCAAAGACAGGTCCAGATTTCTTGTCTAAGCTGCTCTCCAGTATTCTGTCACATGAAGTCTAGCATTCTCATGTTTGTAAACATTATAAATGAAGTATAATATGAATATAAGTGTTTCCCAAGGATTCTTTCAGTGTGTAATACAAGGCTGACCAAGTTGCATGAGCATACCTCTATTATAAGGCATTTTTTCTTTCAACTTATTTTAATGTCCTAAATGCTAAGGATTTAAGACTGTCTGTAGCTTTCAGGTTGATCATAGAATCTTTTAGATTGGAAAAGACCTTTAAGTCCAACCATTAACCCAACACTGCCATGTTCACCCATAAACCTTGAACCTGAGTGCCACATCTACACGTCTTTTAAATACCTCCAAGCACTTCCCTGGGCAGCCAGTTCCAATGCTCAACAAACCTTTCAGTGAAGAAATTAATCCTAATATCCAATCTAAACCTCTCCTGGCAAATTTGAGGTTGTTTCTTCTTCTGTCACTTCTTGTTTGTTGCAAGATACTGACCCCCACCTGGCCACAACCTCCTGTCAAGGAGTTGTAGAGAGCAATAAGGTCTCTCCTGAGCCTCCTTTTCTCCAGGCTAAAAACCCCCAGCTCCCTCAGCCATTCCATATACTTGTGATATGGACTTATGCTTCAGACCCTTCATAGGTTTTGTTGCCTTTCTTCAAATATACTCCATCACCTCAAGGTTAATCTAGAATCAAGGCAGTGCTTATGGAGATCTTAAAGATTGTTTCCTCAGGGTGGCTTACTTGAAATTTTAGCTGATGTACTGTAATTATACGTATGTTTAATAATTTGAACAGGAAAAGTTTTTGTTCATAGCAGAGTAATTTGCATTATCTTAGTTTTAATTAAGATGTTTTAAAAACATTCAACTTTTCCTCTTGTGTGCATCTGAACTGATAAAGGTATCTGAACTCCTGAAGGTTTCTTTTGTGGAATGTAAAAAATTTATACTTTCTCCTAAAGCAAATTAATTTACAAGACACAAGCACAGACTAAAGCATCTGGTATGTGATAATTATATTTCAAAGGATGATTGTGTTTCAGATGTTTCAGAAAGGTGGGACTTTAATTTAAGCTTCTGTTTAAAGTGTGTTTAGCAAAGTTTTTCAACCTTTTGTATGATTTCCAGCTCTTCCTAGCTGAAACATTTCTATGAAACCACATTCTGATGTCTTCAGTTAGGAATAACACTTTCTTCTTGTGCCACAAGATCTTTCAGTGACCACAATATATTTTGGCTGGTTTCAAAAAGCATACACTCTCTCTTAATCTATACACAACCTCAATTAGTGTTCAGGTCAGTAAGTGCGAAGACATTTATAGAATCAATCATTTTGGGTTAAGGAGTACACATACTGCAAGTGTACTAATGGAATGGAAATAATGCCTGGAACATCTCCAGAACAGTCACAGTCTCAATGGAGCAATTAAATATGTATGAAGAATGTTTGCAGTGAAGTTCAAACACAGCAGCCCGAGGCTTATTTTTTGGTTTAATTTATTCTCTGCTTTTCTGTGTACTGCTGCTTGATGATTCAAAAACACTTCTGCACACTGCCTCCTGCATCATCTATGGATCCACTGACTGACAGATACAGTGACAGTTGCTATTTCTAATCACTATCTCAGGAACAAGAAGTAGACTCTGCAGTAGAAAAGTGGAGGGTTAGTATTCAGGTTAAGAGTTTTTATTCATTAATGAATTTGACATAATTCACAGTATGGAAAATAGTCTTCAGCATTAATTCAGGCAGTGTTTGAATATTTAGCAAAACTTCTTAGTCAGAATCTGTTGGTGTCATTAGAGTAATTCATTATATGCCCTGTATTCCATATTTTCATATCACTGCTTTTATCCTTCATGAGAGAGATGCTTATCCTGTAGTTGGAAGCTGCCTTTTTTCTATCATTGTGAATGCCAGCATTCCTTAAAAAGGTAGTGCCTGTATTTTCTGATAATTGTTATTCTTTGCAAAATGTATAAAAGGACACAGGCTATTTTCAGCTTTCTCCGCTGTTTTCAGCAATAAATAAAACCAAACTCTCTGGGGCTTTGTAAAGCACGTTTCTTTCCTTTGATGGGTCCAAGTTCTGTGATTTGTGACTGATCAGAGAGCACAAGTGTATTAGCTGGTTCATCTGTTATCAATTCATGCGCTATGAGTAAGTGTGATTGTCATGTAACCAAGCTTACAGCTATTGGCAAAGCAACTGAGCAAAGAGAGCCTTTTAAAAGGATTACTGGTAATGTAATTACTTGTGGAAGATGTATGGATATCTCCTGTATGAAAACACCAGCATCTTAGTATGTTCTTTAAGCAATAACATTAGTGGAATGAGAGCTTGTGTTCCAGTAATGGCATTCTCTGCTGGTGGATAATGGCACAGTGAAGCAAAGGCATTTGTGTGAAGTAAACACTGAACTAAAGCCAGAAATTTCAAGGCTGTTATTGAAGTAAAATTTACTTTCTAGGGACACTAGCATTATTTTATTAAATGCAATGGGGTTTTGAGGCCTTGGAGCTTTCAGTAGATTTTCTTTAGGTCTGGAGGAAAATCTTTTTATATCTATAGTAAATCTGTAGCTGCTAATAATAATTTTAATGAAAGAAATATGCTGTTGATGTGACCCCTATTACCAGAGACGTCAGCAGTATGTCATATCATATAATTTTATAAAGAAGCAGAATTAATTTAGGACCTTCAGTTCAGGCATAGAATAAGCAATCTTGGTGAAGTTGAAAAATTAAGAAAACCTTTGTGCTTCTGAACAATTGTCAATGGCTTTTGATATTGACTTTAACCATCAAGATGATTGACTTTTCTTAGTGAAAAACTACATTTGCAAAATTATTTTTAAATAAACCCCTGACCTTCATAGTTTGAAAATCAATGATAAAAGCCCAGTAATCATCAATGAAACTGTAGTCCTCTTCTGGATACTGGCAGATTTTTTTTTTTCCAGTTTTGTGTAAGGGATGTTTTCCCTTGAAGTTGTTAATAAGCTCCATAGCATCCATAAAAATAGATTACTGAAGCATACAATGACAGTTGTCCTGTTTGACCTGTTTAGTCTTAAACTCTTTTCTCACCTTTGATAGTACTTCCTTCTTACTTCTATATTTCTTTCTTCACAGTATTGATTAATATCTTCTCATTATTCAATAAGCAAAAATCTGATGCTTGGTGCATGGTATTTTGCTTCCACCTAATCAGGCTGCTTTTTATATTAATTTATTGAGTTTTGCTATGGGTTTTGTTTTTTTTAAAGACCTATTTGCTGATTTTGGGTAATAATAATATTCTTACAATGTATATCTTTATGATTCTTGTATCAGCAACCTGATTGGGTTATTGATTGTGATATGTGGGCAAATAATCTGGTTTTATCAGTGTCAGAAGTTACATGCTTACCTTGTGCAGTGCAGTGTTCTAAACTTTAATGTATCTTGCGGCAGCAGGTTTTGGCTCTCAGTGGAAGAACAGATTAATAAAGAAAGCTGAGACTAATATCTAGGTGTATGTAGTCAGAAAGTGATGCATAGGAAAAATGCTTTACCCTTCCAGTAAAATCAGTCATAGCCAAAATATTCATACCATAACCATCTGAGCTTACTATCCTATAATATTATTTTAAGCATCTAAATATATAAAAATTTATCTTGAATTTTACCTACATAAGATTTGTGAGGCTTGTGGTACTCCAGATAATCAGACCATTTAAATATAAATCCCGGTCTATGGATTTAGGATCCTAGCTTCAGCCATGAGATAAAGTTGTATCAAAAAGTCTTCCTACAGACCTTGTAAAAATTTTGACTATCAATCCATCTTGTCAATCCAACTTGTCAAGCTCATTTTTGTGGTTTTTGATCAGTTTGGAAATAAAAACAGGTTAAAAAATTTTAGGAGAGAGGAATCACTACTTTGTAATGCCATTATTCATTTTACCTCCTCAGTTTTATAATTTTAGTTTTTAGGATCATTCATGCTATATGGATATCTGCAGTGAAGTGATTTCCAGAGACTGAGGTAATTCCCAGTACAAGAACAAAACCAGAGCTCCTTGAACCAGAGAGAGGAAGGATTCAACTTTCCTGTCTCTCCCTGCAAAAGCAGAAAGAGGAAAAAATTATTATCCCATTTGCAAATGCCATCTAAGGTCTTGGATTGTTTCAGGAACCTTTTGGCCTTGTGGCACAGCTGTGCCTATTAGAACACTGGCAATTAGGGCTGAGTTTTATCATTCTTGTTGCAACATGAACAAACTGAATGATGATTTATACAACTCTAATTGGCAGCAGGTGTGACTATGTTGTAAAACAACCCAGAATTAAAGAAGCATTTCAATTTGCTACCTAGTATTAAGCTTTTCAGTATAAATTAATGAAAACTGAACAATCATTAGCAGGCCTTGGGTTGCAAAAAGAATAGGCTTAAACAATAACTACAAAGTGTAATAATGTAAGTAGAAAGCTCTTGGAGGTGTTTTAAACAATTAGTTTTTAAAGAGCACCTAGGTCACAGCTATTTGGAATGAAACTGATGGCAAGGTCCGAGGTGTACATAGCAGGCACACATTGCCAGCATAGTATGTTAAGCAGGAGCTGAGATTTTAATCAGTTTTTACGGGTGTTAAGGTACTAGTTTGTTCCAAACTTCCAGACTTTGTGAGTTGTTCTGTTAATCATCTTTCTGAAAGATTTGAGGACACTTTTCCACATTGTTGGTCCAGCTAGAAAATAGTCTTAATTCTTCAGACTGAATTATGAAAACCTCTTTGATTTGGTTTAGCATTTTTATTTCTTTAAGAAAGAGGTGATCTATACACTCTCTTTGAATTATGCCTTGTGACCAAAAACCTTCATATGCTCAGTTATTGCCATTCAGGTACAGCAACAGCAGTTTGCTAGTGTCATTCATTACAGAGCCACATATCCCATCTTTTAAACTAATTTCATGCAAATGTAATTACATCGAAATTAAATCTAAATAGAATTAAATATGTTTTCTCAGAATTTAGATTTATGCAAATTCAGGGGAAGTATCATTTGATTGGCAGAGAAATTGGTAACAGCATTAATATCTGGAAGCATTGTTAAAATTTATTCTATGGTGCAGCATATTCTCAAGTACTTGTGAACTATAGAATATCCTGAATGCAGTTACGGGCATCTTGCTTAGCAGATAGATGGCTTCAGAGATGTTGTGGCATTCTGCAATTACTGTTCATGAGACAACTGGTGGTCACCCCAGTCCTGTATAATCTATATCTGAAGCCACCTTTAAATGCAGAATGAAATGCCTATATAAGCAATCATTGGTTATACCATTTATGAACACTTTTCAAAATAAAATCCCAGCTGTAGAACAGCTGTAGAACAGTATAATATTTAACAATATCTGGGGAGTTTTAAATGTAAAGACTATTCATTCCCAAATAAAATATCAGACTACTGCCACTGTATAGTGAAAACCTGCTCAAACTTAGTGAAGGTGGCCACTGCCTCAGATGAAATAGATTTCCCTCTTTTTTTTTTTTTTGGTAGACATTGATGGGGTTATCAACTCAGAAACTCCGTGATAGATTGCCAGTAATGGGTGGAAAGGCCCAGAGATGATTGTAAGTCACATTCATCTTTCACAGCCTCTTAACTAGAGATGACAGTTATTTTCAGGGCTCCCAGGAAGAACATAAAGCAAAAAAACTCAGTGAAGAACTGGTCAAATTAATTTAATATCAACTCTGTACAATGACTGAATGACCTAGGAGAAAACTGAAGATAATACTAACAAAGTTAATCAAAGTGACTAAAGAGAGCTTTCTGAGATGCTATATCTAGTCTCCAAAGCAGTCTTCACTCTTACAACCTTTGTGAAATGGATGTAGCTATTTGCAATACAAAAGTCTAAAAATTCAGCTGATTCTAGTCTCTCCAGTGGTTGGTCAAAGTAGCAAAGTGCATCCATATATTCCAAATTCTGATTTGTTTCAAAGTCTCATCAACAATACAAAGGTTCTCTGTTTAGAGAGAAAGTGAGACACTGTGAAATATAGCCCTTCCAAAAGTATTCCTCTAGCTTCTCACTACAGGCACTTGCTGGAGATTGAGTGATCATGTAAGTGGTGGGGTGGCAGCCTGTAGGCTTTTATATGTGTCAAATACACAGGTTGAAGTATTTTTCAGGAAAAAAAGGATCATATAGCTGTAAAAATAGAGGGGATTCAATCAGTGTAAAGTGTTTGAAGAATATTAAACAGGGAATATGTGTTTAACAAAATTTGATCACCACAATCTCTGTTAAACTTGGGGTCTCTTTAGCACTACCTAAACTATTTTGAGCACTGTATAATCATGCAGGCAAAGCAAAATTTTATGTAGTATTTGGGTCTCTGGAGACAAACTGAGTGGATACCTAACCTCACCTAGATGTGGCCCCTGGTCCTGACTTATGTTCTGCATAGATAAAATAAGACCCTTTTATATCCTTAATGCTTTGTAACTCATAAGATCATAGAAATATTTATGCTGGAAAAGACTTTAAGATCATCAAAGTGGTATTGATGCAGGGCATAGGCTGACTTAACCTCGGTGACACCTCAGTGCTGGATGAACCATTGTCCTCATCACTGATGGTTCCACTTGCAGAGGCTCACACCTGTTACACCTGGGCAGGTGGGGCAGTCACAGAGGAGATGGGCCTGCTGCCCTGGGCAGGGCCTTGTCACCAGTGCCCCTGTCCCTTAAGTCACTGTGCTCAGGCAGGCAAAGGGAGGGCAGGGAATCCTCCAAACCATGCATCCTGTCTGTCTGTTGGGCCTTTCTCAGGGAAGGTTGGGTGCAATTCCAGCAGTCTCTCTCTGACACCCCTCATCCCACACACCTCCTGCTGCTCCTGGTGTGACAGCTGGGCACGGCTTGGCACCAGGGCAGAAGCATTTTTCCACCGAGGCTGTGTCTGGGCAGCCGTGTCACTCGTGGTGGCTGCAGAGCTCAGAGGGGCCATGGCTTTCTGCTGGAAGGATGCCACTGCTCCCTGGTTGAGCTGCAGGGCTGGAGTGCCCCTTCTGCACATCCTTCCATGAGAAGCGTTGCCTGAACTGATGCTCCACACCCATGTGCCCACCCTGCTGGCATTGCTCCTGCTCACTGCTGCTCCTATGGCTTCTTTTATACATGGGAAGGCCTGGATGCTGGTGCTCCTGGTGCTGCCCTGGTCCCGTCAGCAGTGTAATGATATTTGAGGGCTCCTGGTGGATTTCTTGCCTCTCTCTGAGGTTCCCCCAGTCTGGGAATTGTGCTGGCTCTGGAGCTGCTTGATTGGTGACTGAGTGATAGTTTTATTATCGCACATACCATGGGAAATTTTATGGGGTCTGTTCTTGTTTTTTTCCAAAAACATGAGAGCATAATTTTAAGACTCTCACATCAAAATTCTCTGTGAAATCATTTCAGTTTTCTTAAACATGTTTTAAAAAGCAAGTAAACCCCAACTTTACAGTGACTGTTTTCATTTGACAGTTTCTAAATAGAAATTTTCCATTATTTTATTCAAATATGGGTGTTGTTAATTCCTACGTAAAATGTATTTGTTTTAGAATTCAAACAGGCTTTTCGCTGTTTTCTTTAAAGAAATTAAAACATCAAGAACTGACTTCAGTTTTGAGATTCAGCTCTGGGTTCAGGTGTCTGGTGTTTATATCTTGATTATGGCTATCAACATGCTACCTCCTACTAGAGCCAGTGGAGCTCTGGCCAATGCAGATGATGGTTATTCAGCTTGCCACAAGTAGAAACTTACCTATAGTCACCTGCATAATTTTCCAGACTCCATACTTTGAATAAAGGTGGGATTCAGGTGCCTAAACATAGGCATTGACTGCAATTTGAAATGCTTTGATATATTGAAATAATGCACAGGCCTGGAGAACATGACACAGTGCTCGGAGGAGACCTTCTGTTGCAAGGTTTGAATACCAAACAAGGTATTCCACAGTGGCCCAAATCATGCTAAACTAAATTTGGTTTAGGCAATCAAATCTCACACTACATCTCTGTTGACTATAATGAGATATTAGATATGTTATTTCACATGTAGACTTCTGAAAAAAAAAAATCTATGGTTAAGTTTCCAGCTGATTCTGAATTCCTTACAAAATGTTTTAATTGCACTAAACTAACCCATATGTAAAAATAAAAATAAACTCTTAAAAAAAATAATGATCAGTTTTTCACTTGGCTCTAGACAAACGTAGCAAACCTCACATGTGACTTGGGAAAAAAAAAATTGAATAATTTAAATGAAGAAAAGAAATATGAGTCTAGAATATCCTGAAGGAAATGTTCAGAGTGTTGTTTGTATAGTAAAACACTAATCAGGTTTAAAGTTCTATTAATGATGAAATAAATTGTGAACACAAACAATGCTAGTAAATTTGACAATTGAGAAGTGAGTTATTTATTAATGAAAGAATTGTTTTATTAATTAATTTTTACCACTTTCCAGACTTAAATGTTTTTAGTTGTGTCTTCTGAAAATCAATCAGTTTGTCTTAAATCAATCGTCTAGAAATCCAAATAATGCAGATCACAGACAGGGCTGAAAATGTGGTGTTAAATCCACACTTAGACTCTTGCTTGTTTCTAAAACTAGAATTTAATAATGTGTTTCAGCTCAGGTAAATCAAGGAGGTGTTGAGATATACTTCCTGCTTTAGGTCTGAAGTTTAATTTTAGGCTCTTAGAATACCATTTCAATTACCATCTAAATGCATTTGAAATAGGATTTGCCTTCTAAATGTTAAGACATATGTCTTTTCCATTTCAAAAGTTTTTTCCTTTTCTGCATTGCAATGAGAAACTGAGAAATGAAGGCCAATAATGTTTTCCTCTCATAACCAGTTTCTAGCAGTTGCTGAGGATGCTGGAAACATGAGAGCCAAAGTCCTTGTTTTCTATGCTTTAGCATACGATCCTGTGTCTTCATACTATGATGAACAGCCTGTACCTCACTCTTACCAGGGGCTGGGAATAACTAACCACTAAGACAATTGGGTGTAGGAAATCTGTGACCAGAGAATTGTACTAATGTTGACTTTTGTATACTAAATAAACCAGCTCCAGCTAGAGAGCCTGAACAAATAGTACCCTGTAGCATGTAAAAACCTGCTTTTTATTGCATCCAGCTGGTCATTAACACTAATAGTCAAATAGCTGGTCTTACTCAGAGCAGGTAATGGCGCTGCACTGTTTGTTTCATTTTATGTGCCTGAGATGCTGCCCTAACTCCTGGCTCCTCAGCCACAATGAGGTGCAGGAATTGTGCCCAGTTCTGACACAACTTCCCTCACATTACAGAAATCATCCCTTTCACAGGTAAATTTTGCATATTGATGAATTGCCCTAGTCTGAATATAAACCATTTTCACTGAAAAATTGCCAGGCAGGTCTATCCTAAGGCACATTTGATGCTCTGAAGATACTTTTTGAAAATCTTGTTTCTGTTGTTTTTAGAGAAGCTGTCTTCCACTCCCCATTCTCTTGATAGAATAAGTGATGTATCCATCTGAAAGTAAACCAGAAAAATGGCTTTTCTTTACCTTATATAGAATTGTGTTTGGTTTTTTGGTTTGGTTTGGTTTGGTTTGGTTTTTTTTCAAATGTATTCTACTGGAGTTAGGCAATTAACTTCTAACTTTGAAAGTTGAACATGTAGTAGAGTTCCTTGAATATGATTCATGTGAATCTTATACTACCTTGCATATGATACATATTGTGGTGATTGAAAATGTTTTTTACAAGTAAGACCATGAACTTTCATAAACTGTTTTTGCTTTTCTGTGTCAAAGATAGGAAATGGCATTTGAAACTTAAAGCTTATGGTGATGAATTTAATTTAAATGAGCTGCTGTTTGAAATAGATAACACTTTCATTTTAGTAAATTAATGGTGTGGCAAAAGGAAACTCAAAGATGCTTCTACCTGTAATAAAAATGATGCTGTCTAGAATTTTAATATTTCACCATGTGATTACATTACTTAATCTTATCAATTTTATACATGAAACATAACAAAATGTTTTCTCTATGCATTAACATAAATGCAGTTTCAGGCTTTGTAGAAATCTTTGTACAAAAATCCCAAATAGCTCTGGAATCATATTGATACATTATAATAAAATCACAACTGTTACAGTAAAAGGATAGAAGTAAAGCAAGGTTTGTGGGAAAGGTTGTGCGTTAGGGTTGAGAGAGTCAAAGAGCCTTCAGCTCCAGGAACACTGGGGCTGGAAAAGGTATGCCAAGGTAGTCCCAGCAAGGCCCCAGTCTTGATACTTCTACATCTTTCTGATCTGTAAAACCCACAGTATTAGCAAATGAATGCATAAAAAGCAGAATAAACAATTCAAGTTTTGCCAAACTCAGAGCATCCTTTATATGTGTCCAATTTCTCCAGCTACGCAGGCAGAATGACAACACTCATAGTTTAGAAGACTTAACCGGGAATGTAAGGTTATCAAAATGTGCAGTACCTGCTATTGATAAGTATTTATGAGCCAGACACAACATAGGGAGTGTTTCAGAACAGGTATTTCAGAACTGGTAGTTTCTGGAAAGTGCTGAATTACTTACCCATTACTTTCAACAGGACAGTAGTCAGACATACACTATTGTGGTGACAAGGACTTTAAAAAGATAATGCAATTCAAATTTTGAATTATAAACCATTTTCTTCTAATTGCTATTTAACTTCAGATAATTAAGTCCTATTGATGGTAATCTGCATTAATGTAGTTTCTCCCACTTACTCATGCCTGCAGAGCATGCCATGGGGAGTGTGGTGCTCTGAAATCTAACAGTAGTATTGTTCCATATCTCTGCCGCATGCTTGTGTCCATCAGGATCAAGCACCTTATTTTAACAAAAGAGATCCAATGTAATTAACCCTCCAAATATTCCTAGATTCTAGGGTCTGTATGTATTACCAATTCACTTCAATAGCACATTTCTGAGGTGGATCTGCCAGTTATCTCTCCACCTGTCCTTTGGTTAATGATATCGATTGCTCTGGGGTGCACAAATGGAATTTCTTCTGGATACATCTGAAGTGGACGCTGCTTTCTGGGATCTCACCTGCTGTGCTACAGTTACAGATGGGTGCTCAGGTCATCCCACACCACACTGTGAATTACGGGATCCTCAGTGTCACACTGGGGCACTGCAGTAGCTGCTGATAAAGGCAGAAAACTCAAGTCCCTGCTGTCTCTTCTTTCAGAGAACTGTCCCGTGGGGGCAGAAGAGCAGTGGCCAGCTGGAGAATTGAAGTTATGCTGCTCCGGGGAACACAGATGCTTTTCACTAGCAGAGCATCTGTGCCTTATATTTGTTTAATTGCAGAAGTGGTTCTGACACCAAGCAACAGGCAGACTAAATATTTTATTTTAAATGGGTTTAGAGTTGCTATTTTTGACAGATTAAATAACAGAACCCTTCTTAATTAAAACAAGTGAAATAAAAAGTTTTGGCATGTGTATATGAACATCTGCAGTAGCATTGTTTATAGTTATTGTACACTGTGCAACTGTATATTTGGCCAGTGTTGATTCTGAGATTAAAAATTATGTAGTGTATTTGACTCGATGGATGATCTTTCTTTCCTGAGGAAGGGAAAGCATTTTTAAATATAAAGAGCAGTAAAATTTGTTGTTCACTTTCTGTATCTGTTTTCATAGAATATTTGCAACTATTTGGGTACATTCATGAGAAACTGCCAAGGCAATCAGCACCAGCACAGGTGCATTCCACAGCAGAGTGAGGGATTGCAGCATATGGGGAGTGGTTCTGAGTCTGGGAAAGCCCAGGGCAGTGCAGAGACCTGCCAGGAACTGGAAATGTGATGTGGGTGGGGACAGGAGTAATGGCAGACACTTTGCACCCACAAAAGACAGCCCTAAGGAGCGTGACTGACCAGTTTCTTTGGTCCTGTCTAATGTGTCCCATCCCAAATAAACATTTTATTAAGCAATACTTAGAATCCTTGTCAGCAATGTTTAATGATTTCCAAATTACCTTAGTGACAATTGTGTGTGAAATTACAACTAAAAGTTCTCAAAAATGCTATGTCATACAAATCTAAGAGCTACTTTTGACTAAGCAGAGGTAAGTGTTTTTTCTGGAAAAGGTGTAGTCAAAGGGCAAGATAATGCTTTTTACCTATTGAAAAGGACAAAATGAAAATGAGGAAAATAACTAAAGTTTGTCTTTCATCTCTTCAGTTGGTCTTACCAGAGCTGCTCCTATCTGATCATCAAAGCTGTAGCATCATGAAAGATTTGGCAGAGGGTCATGTAAGACAAGAAAATTCTAAATTACTCTAAAAATGAGCAGCTCACCGTTGGGAAGGTAGTGTTTTGCAAAGAATTGTATTTAATATTTGAATGAAAAACTTCATTTTCTTTATGTTACAGTTTGAGAAAGGAGGTTCCATCACAGACCAGAATCCGTTTTTGATATACCTTGCCCTGCTGATTTAGACATGAAGAAACATGAGACTCAGATTGGAAACAGTTCTTGTTTCCAACATTAAATGTTTTGTGAACATATATACATTTCTTAGCTTGTCTTTTATCTTTCCAGGGACAAATTCTGTTTTTTTCAGTTTTTCACCAGGTACAGGCAAATAACAGACTGATTCCTGAAGGTGTGGCTGTATGGAGTCAAAGATACTTCAGGTGTAGGTTTGGAGGGGATGTGCTATGAATGGTTTTGTGGGGCTGCAAGAGAATGAGTCGTGGCCTCATGGACTCTGCTTAGGGAGTTCCTGCTGTGGGAGACATGGAGGATATGCTAAACAGCAGAAGAGAGTTGCTCCAAGCATCCAGGACATAAGATCACAGCAGTTCACTGTGTTTTTTTCTACAATGTTTAGGTTATGACCCTGTCTGCCGTAAGGGAACCATCATCAGAGACTAAAACCTGCTCAGGCTTCTGAGCCATGTGGTTTGCAACCTCTCATAATGTATAATATGCTGGGTGATAGATTTAAAGTTGATTGGTTTGGTCAAAGCTTATAGTGCAAGGAAGTGTTGTGGAAAGGTGCAGAAGGGAAGATGCACCTGTTTTGGACCTTGCTAAGTTTTTGAGAACCAGATTAGTCTTCTTTTGACAAATGAGAGCTAGTAGTATGGGTTCAGTTTGGCATGAGTAATTTGGTTTGACAAATTCAAGACCAAACTCAGTCCTGGCAATCAAAGCTTTTTATAGAGATACAGTCTAAAAAAATTGCCTGTTTATTGAGAGGTTTCTGGCTGAAAAATTCTTTTCTTTCAGCCTCCCCTCTCTTCACTCCCCCCCCCCCCCCCCCAGTTCAGTGTAGCACTGGGGATTTTAAATCATCACTGGCAGTGATAAGCAGAGTAGTGAGTTTTGTGGACCTGCCTAATAATTTTAACTATTCAGTGTGCTATTGGTCTGGACAGTGTTTATTTGCACTCTTAAGGATTATGCAGTAGCTTGTAAAATGTGTGTTATTGCAGCTGAATAGGTGCCCATGGCACATAATCATTCAATATAGCAAACTAGAATTAGAAGTGAAATAGAAAAGTGTATTTCCTTTGTGAATTAGAGATAGAAATTGCATTTCTTAATGTCTGGTACAGAGAAGAGTCAGTCCTCTCTTGCCCTTCACCTTGTAGCCTTTCCCCTTCTGTAATGAGGAGAGGTCGTGCCAGCAGTGGTGTGAATAGTTTGATGGTGTAGCTCTTTCTCAATAGTGTGCATTGCAGAATAAAGGGCAAACTGCACTGGGCTAGATATTGCAGGGCAGCTCACATTGGTTTCTCCAATACTAGTTATGTCAAGTTAAATGAAATCCTAATATAATTTTTTTAATCTCCAGGACACTGTACTTTTACAAGAAGTGAACTGAACTCTAACCCAAACAAGCTCAGTTTATAATAACTCTAAAAGCATGTATTGGTTATCTTGCTGTGTTCCAGTATCATAGGTCAAAAATACAACTGAGCGCTAATTAGGCTTTTCAACGCAACCATTTCAAAAGTCTATTTCTACCCATTGGTCTCACATTTTCTTATTCTATTAGCAGCCCATTTTCTGCTCCCTCCCCTCCCTATTTGACATTTCAGAATGAATAACAAAGCAGTTTTCTAAGTGCATATGCATTTCCTCAAGGAAATCAGGGCTTGAGCTCACACATCAGTCTTTGCATGCATGCCAACGAAGCATGAATAAAAATATGTCTGCCTTTGCTTGCCTACATGCCAAAGTCTAACCTTCCATGCTTTGAACTCTTGCTCCAAAATGCAAATGCATAATTCAAGAGGATTGAGGCAGAATAGTCTTAAGCATAACTTCTGGGTATATGCTTCCTATAGCAAAATGCTCAGATTTGAATTATGGTTCTAAACTTCCTGTGCCCCAGGAGATGTGGTTCCACAGAAAGAGGTCAAGGAAAATCAGGGCGCCTAGCAGCTGGGGCAGTCTGCCTTGGCCAGCAGATAAATGCTAAGGATTGTTTTCTTTCTAGAGAACTTTTCAGGTAAAGTAAGAACATTAACCATGAGAATTTCAGATATGAAGGTGAGGTAAATAGGAAAAAACACCTTTGTGTGACTTAATATACAAGAGAGAAAATTGTCTTTCCAAAGTAAACTATTCTGGGTAATGTGCCAAAGTGGAGCTTGTAGAAAAGTCAGTCAGGTTCAAGTGCTGACAGGTGTGATGGTAGCAAAGCAAATGTGTTTTTTGGATAAGAAGGCTTGACTATTGCATAGGTCTAATTACATCTAATGTGCCTCGTTTATTGTTTTTTTCTTGCCCAGATGCTCATAATTCTTTCAAGGGAAATTGTTAGGGTGTCAACTATAGCATTGCATGTAACTGAGTTAATTTGTTAAGAATAAAAATAAATGTTTGAAGGTAAAAGTGGTAGCCATCAAGTAATTTTGTATCTCATTACATTCTGAAGAAGTGCAGCCCATCATGTCACAGAAAAATGACGTTTATGGAGTCCAAATGTATATACTATTGCCTATGTGCATATTTGTTTTCCCTTCCTCGTAGACACAGAAAAGACTGCTGTATAAAAAGAAATGCATGTAGACTGGTAGCCTGTGACCACTGGTGTACAGATTTTTTTTTCCTCTGCTGAGTATTTGTCTTGTTTGGAAGTGTCATGGGAAATATTCTTCACTTTATTTTACAACCCTCAGTAGCTGAAGAAAATGAGATATTATTGCTGTAGAAAAAAAAATCCATCCTGCCACAATTATTTAGCCATGAGCATGCATTCAGATTTGGATATGCCCCTATTATAGCACAGATTTACTGACAGCTATGGCTACTGGGAGAAGCCTTGCTCACCCTTAAATTACCAGCTAAATTTTCCAGCTTCCACGGAACCAGAAATTTAATCAGTCACTGCTGCCAACTCTGTAAAATACCACCAAAGTGCTGCTGGAAATGATGCAGAGGTATTTTGCAGGGATGGCTTAGAAAGATATTTTCTTAAATACTGTGTTCCAGTATTGTATGAATTAGTTAAATATATCTTCTGGAATTCTTGTAGCATTTATATGGAATCTTTAATACTTTTGTGATTCACTCTTCATTGACTACTCAGAAAAGTCATAAAATTGTTGAAAACTTCTACAAAGGACATCTTAGAAAACACAAAGCAAAATCTTTCTACAATACCCAGAATTTATTAAAAATTAATTTAGTGCATTAATTTTTTTAAAATGCAGATATGTTTCTGTATAAAACTTAGACTTCCCACTTAGTACCTTATAGTTCCTACAGCTTAGAAAAGATTTCCAAAGGTTCTAATGTCTTGGTGCCTTAGACAATGTTCTCTGAATTAGCTGATTTGAATTTGGCCTAGATCATGCAAGCCTTGATACACTTTACTTCTCTCTTATTTTACTTAATTGGTTTCATCTTCAGTGAAAAATATGGAATGAAGAACCAGAGTGATATACTCCAGCCTAATTTTGGAACATGCTTAATGCTAGCTACTAGATTTCTTTGCACTAAGGATATAACTGACTGCTCTCTTTTTTAAATTAAAAGATTTGTTTGTGCACTTAATTTTCTTCTGTCTGTTTTCATTAGTGGAAAAGTACTGGTAAAATAATGGTTGACCATTAGAAGACAGATAAAATAGAATGATGCATCTTCATTACTACCATATTCTCTCTGAACTATTTTTTCTTCTTCCTTCCAGGACTGTTCTGTTTACTCTGACCTCTGTAGTTGTGCTTGTCATCACTACTGACTGGATCAGCTGGGACAAGCTGAATCGTGGATTTCTGCCAAGTGATGAGGTCTCAAGAGCCTTCTTGGCTTCTTTCATCTTGGTGTTTGACCTTCTTATTGTCATGCAGGTACACTCTCCTAATGTTCCATTCAGGCAGCTGAGCCTGCCTACTCACTCTATTTCCTCTAGAGCAAATGGTGTTTAGCTAAGGCTACAAAAAGGTAAATAGATGTTTAGTTTGCAATCACTATTAGCAGGGGCATTTTATAACATGTCATTCTCAGTGATTTTTCAAAAAAGGCCACTGGGCTTTTATTGTGAAAGTATTGCTGATTTCTCCTCTTAGAGTACTAGATAAGAACTGCATGACTTTCCGAATTGGAAAGTGCTTTCTGCAAAAATTACATCAGGAAAAGAAACAGAAACTGCTTGTTTTGTAAATTCAAATCTTCTCTTAAGAAGAGGAGAGAAATTCAGAAAAACAAGAAAGAAATACTTTCATATTTCAAGCATTTATGATATTAGGTATAGACACACTGATATACTTTAATAGATGAAAATTAGTATTTCCTATTAAGATTTAGCTTTCTAATTTTATATGAAAATTTTGTTACTTGATGACAGGTCCTTGTAGTGTAATGACTTCTGCCTTGGGAGATGATTCATTGCAATCTGCCTGCTTTCTGCTCCTTTGAATCTAGCTGTTAAGAAAGGAATCTGGGTCACAAGTATGTAGCCAAAAACCTCCTTCATGTGATGCTGTGCTCTCCTCTTTGCATTTGTCTTTGGTTTAAGCCTTGTGTGAATAATTTACCCAAAGCTCTGTGGAAATTCAGGTCATTTGGGCTGAGGCAAGGAAGAGGAGCATTGAAGGCCCATGACTTTTGCTCTTAGTCCTGCACGTTACACTGTTGAACTGAAGGTGAACAAAGAATTTGAGAAGAACCAGTGGGTCCTTCCTCTCCAATAAATTACTACCTCTGCTAGCAGAGACCGTTTCTGAGACACTTGGTTCCCTTTAAAGAGCTTTATACTACTTGAGTAATTATCATAGAGGTGACACTAGTGGCACTCAGATTTTATCACTGGTGTATTTTAGAGTTGCACAGAGTCCTATAGTTCAGTTTTGTTATCCAGTGTCCACCACTGTTCAGTGCTCACTGTCATTCATGATTAGAACGAGGAGAATAAGAAATACTGTTTTTCTTGTAAGATTTCTGGTGCTTTGTTTTCTCTCCCTTTGAATTTTACATTTTGTTTGAGGTTTCAAAAAGATTCAAGAGAATGTATAATAAATGATTGTACTTTACAGAGCTGTAATGGAAGCGTGAATGAAAATGCAGGACGTATCAAGCTATACTGAATTTAATATTGCATTTGGGGTAGAAAAACAGAGCTGTCATCATACAAAAAATTATTAAACCATCCTTTTGACTTTGAAAAATGAAATTCTAGTATTTTGACCTTGGAATTGCTGAATATAGAGAAGAATCTTATGTTAAACAGCTTGTCCTGAGTACTCTTTCATATTTTTACACCACAAAGCAAGAGGCTCTTTTTAATTGCATTTCTAAGTGATATTTGCATGATGGGGCTATTTGTTTACTCAAAGTTATTTATTTGGAATGTGAAAATGTGTTGGCATGTTTTATTTACAGCATAGTTCTAGCAATGCTACTGCAATAGTCTCATGTTGAGAGAGCAAAGTATTAAATCACACAGAATTACAGAATGGGCAAGGTTGGAAGGAAACATAGTGGATCACCTGGTCCAACCTCCCTGCTCAGTCAGGAGTACATTGCACATGACTGCGTCCAGACAGTTCTTGAATATCTCCAGTGAGGGAGTCTCCACAGCTTCTCTGGGTAATCTGTTCCAGTGCTTGGTCACCTGCACAGTAAAGTTCTTCCTTATATTCAGGTAGAACTTCCTGTGCAGCAGTTTCTGCCCATTNATGTTAAACAGCTTGTCCTGAGTACTCTTTCATATTTTTACACCACAAAGCAAGAGGCTCTTTTTAATTGCATTTCTAAGTGATATTTGCATGATGGGGCTATTTGTTTACTCAAAGTTATTTATTTGGAATGTGAAAATGTGTTGGCATGTTTTATTTACAGCATAGTTCTAGCAATGCTACTGCAATAGTCTCATGTTGAGAGAGCAAAGTATTAAATCACACAGAATTACAGAATGGGCAAGGTTGGAAGGAAACATAGTGGATCACCTGGTCCAACCTCCCTGCTCAGTCAGGAGTACATTGCACATGATTGCGTCCAGACAGTTCTTGAATATCTCCAGTGAGGGAGTCTCCACAGCTTCTCTGGGTAATCTGTTCCAGTGCTTGGTCACCTGCACAGTAAAGTTCTTCCTTATATTCAGGTAGAACTTCCTGTGCAGCAGTTTCTGCCCATTGCCTCTTGTCCCATTGCTTGGAATCATCAAGAAGAGCCTGGCTCCCTCGTTTTGACAGCTTCTCTTCAAATACTGGGAGACATTGATAAGGTCCCCTCTCAGTCATCTCTTCTCCAGGCTGAACAGGGCCCTCTGTCTCAGCCTGTCCTTGTAAAAGAGATGCTCCAGTTCCCTAATCATCTTTTCCGCCCTCCACCCTAGTTCTTTATATTTCCTGGGACAAAAGAAAAAGCAAAATCCCCACAAATCAGCCAGTTAATTTATCTACTTTGTAATGTTAATTATGTTTTGTAGATGTCATTTTTAAACAGTAACACAGAAATGTTAGCACTCAAAATATTAGATTAAAATCTAGTGGGATGTTTGAATACATTAAAAAACACAGCACCCAACAGCAAGTGCAGAGAAGAAGATGATGTAATTTGCTTGAACAGTGTCTTGGTTTGAAAGACAGGTGTCTGCTAAGAGAGGTTGAAACCTCCCTTAGGATAGAGAATGGGATTTTCCCCTCCCTTCGAACTATTTAATTTTGAAAATCAAGGGCTTTCAGGCAAAGGTATGAGAAAAGGAATAACAGTTCTTTACTAGTATCTATAAACAAGCAATAACAATAATAGCAACCACAAATAGAACCAGAAACCAATAGCAGATGACTTTTGAGCTGCCGAGCCTTTTCC